>JAVJIF010025244.1:0-55858 GCA_038442645.1 Agave tequilana | reverse complement strand
AAGCCTCTTTATCATGATCAAAGGGAAGGAGGGTTTTTAGGCATACCTGACTCCATCACGAAAAGGATGCCGAAAGTTGCACGATCTCGAGAACGCCGGAGTTGAGGGAGATGATTCTTCTCTCCAGCCACCAAATTCTCTTCTTTATCCTTAGAGGAGATGAGAGGCCTCCAAGAGAGAGATGGTTATTGTTGTTGGTGGAGAGGGAACCCTACTCATGGTATATATAGCATCAAGAAACTCTAGTTCAACTCATCATAAATCTAGACCCTTGATTTATAACACGAGTTCTACGCGTGTTGATGAGTCCCACATTCTAATTTAAATACATTCATGGCTAAGTGTAATTGAAAACGTGTCTAGACCCAAACCATTTAGGTTTGATCAATTCTTATTGGGTCAAACAACATAGGTTAAGTGGGCGGGTGCAAATATCCAATTGACTTGATTAGGCCCAAAATAAATTAGACTTTAAAACATAATAAGTCTAACAATCTCCCACTTGGGCCAAGCAAGTCATACTGAATAGATATTATGCATAACTTTATGACGTCAAAACTTTAACCGCCGACAAACCACGTTTCAAAACAATCTGGTTCATTAAGTGTCCTGCCACCGAACATGGCGATCGTTACCTTCTATATAATCGAGGTAGGATCTTCCACATCACAAGTTTCAGAACCCCTAACGACATAGATCAAATGTGGACGTGTGGCATGGAAATGTCCTCTGATCAAATAAGGTACAATTCCAACTGGCTTCCACTTTATGACTCCAACGAGTCTAGCCCTATGACTCCAACGAGTCTCACTTTATGACTCCAACGAGTCTAACTGCTAATTCAACAAACTCAAATGCGCAAAAAATAATTTTAGGAAAAACAGTTATAAATTTATTTATCAGAATCAACAAATATCCATAAAGTGCACTTAGAAATAATGTCTGTTACATAAAATTATCCACTCCTACAAAATCAGGATATCATAATGACTAGTCATTCCCATATGAGCAATATGCTCTAAGAATACTTTAGGTGAAAGTCCTTAATGAGTGGATCTGTAATGTTAAGAATAGTGTCATCACTGTCAACAGACAAAATATAATTCCGAACTTTATCATTGATGATAAGAAACTTGATGTCGATATGCTTCGACTTTGCTGAACTCTTGTCACTATTGCAGTAGAGCTTTATAGCTCTTATTGTCACAGTGTAGCTGTAATGGCCTCTCGACTAAATCCACCATCTTCCTACAATAAGGAAAATGTAAAATGAAATGGATTTTCTATTGCCGATACATCCAGCATAATCTGAATCTGTGTATCCAATCAGCTGCAACTGATCAGATTTCATGTAGTCTTCTATGGATATCGCATTACCTTCTTTGCAGTTTTCTAGAGATCAATCCCATGATTGATCAAGTATCTGCCAAGTTTCTCAACGGTGAATGCTATGTCTGGACGGGTATAAACTTGAGCACACAGCAGACATCCAACCGCCAATGCATATGGAATGTCTTTCATTTGCTCTTTCTGTAGATCGTTCTTGGGACATTGGAGTAGACTCAACTTGTCTCCCTTAGTGACAGGCGCATCACCCAAAGAGCAATTCTTCATGCCATATCTATCTAGCACCTTATCGATATAGGCCTTTTGTGATAAACCTAATATTCCACGTGTCCTGTCACGTTGAATCTGGATGCCTATCACAAAAGAAGCGTCTCCAAGATCTTTCATCTCAAAATTCTTTGAGAGAAAACTCTTGGTCTCAAGTAGAAGATCTATATCGTTACTTGCTAATAGAATGTCATCCACATATAGCACAAAAAATATAAATCTACTCCCTTTAAATTTATGGTAAATACATTGATCAACTATATTTTCCTTAAAACCAAAATCGGATATTACTTGATCAAATTTCAAATACCATTGGCGGGATGCTTGCTTTAAATCATAAATGGATTTCTTTAATTTGCAAACCAGATGTTGTAAACCTTTAACTTCAAAACTATCCGGTTGCACCATACAGATTTCCTTCTTAATGCTACCATTAAGAAAGATAATTTTAACATCCATTTGGTATAACTACAGGTCAAAGTAAGCCACCAGTGCCATAATAATAATAATCCTAAAGGATGCTTCATGAAAACCAGAGAGAAAGTCTCCTTATAGTCAATGTCCTCTCTTTGAGTGAATCCCTTTGTGACAAGATGTGCCTTATACCTTTGACATTACCTTTCGAATCCCGCTTAGTTTTGAATACTCATTTACAACTAATCGGTTTCTTTCCTTCAGGCAACTCTACTAAATCAGAAACATCATTGTCCTTTATGGATTTTAACTCATCTTTCATGGCATTTGATCACTTACTAGAGTAAATGTTGAGTTTGGCCTCATTTAAGGATGCGGGTCATCCTCTAGCCTTATGTCAAACTCATGCTATTGGAGATAAACTATATAGTCATTTGCAATGACTGATCTCCTCTCCCTAGTTGATCTCCTACGCACTTGTGGTTGAGAATTTTCAGTTTTTTTTTACCTCACCAGCATGATCTACTTCAGGATGAACTGTATATATATCTTGTAAGGATGCAACTGTATTTTCATCTTAAAGTGGAACAACTACTTTATCATTTGAAACAATTTGTCATGGGTATAACAATATGTTCTTCCTTAAATATGAAATTCTTATGTAGTTGACTCCCACTGTTCTGAATATTCTCAAAAAATTTAGCAATCCGTCTTTATGTTCTTAGTGGAGGGACAATAAAACTAAAGCCTTTATACCTCTCAGAATACCCTACAAATAAACATCTAACTTCCTTGAGTCCAACTTCTTCTCATATGGTATATATGGCCGAGCTTCCGCTGGATAACCCCAAACATATAGATGCCTAATACTGAGAGATTTCCCAGTCCATAACTCATACGGGGTTTTAGTTACTGTTTTGTTAGGTATTCTATTAAGGAGGTGACAACCATTTTTAAGGCTTCAATATATAATGACTCTGGTAGAGTAGTGTGAGCTATCATACTCCCAACTATATCCTTTAGTGTGTGATTTTATCTCTCAGCAATACCATTTTGACGAGGTGTCCCTGATATGGTGTACTAAGCGATAATACCACTCTTTCAGAAATTGACAAATGATTCTGGATATTTACCTGATTCGTCATATCTGTCACAGTACTCACCACCATGATCAGATCTAACGGCTTTAAACATGTCCAATGATTGGGATTTCTCATAGAACAAGTGTAGGTACCTACAACGAGAGTAATTGTCTGTAAAAGTGATGAAATATTCATGACCATTCAAGAAGCTGTAGGGAATGGACCACAAATGTCTGTATACACCAAATTAAGACACCTGAACTTCGTCTAGTACCAAACTTTCTAATGTTTCTTTAATTAATTTTTGCTTAGTGCCTATGCTATTCACATATAGAGATTCAGTATATAAAACATGAAGTTTCAATTTATATAGCCATCAATCAGAATTCTAGTACCAACAACTTTAGATTTGGAAAGTAGACTAAGCATTTCATTATCAAGAATGACAGTAAAACTAGATCTGTCTAACAAATGAAATAGAAATATGATTCCGCCTAAAAGGACGGTACATATAGTCTCATCCAAATCTAAAAACAAAAAAACCAGAATCTAATTTAAGCCTATAGACTCCAATAGCTTTAATTGCAACTTTATTTCCATCACCCATGTATACGTATCGCTCAGCTGGGCTGGGCCTCCTTTGAGTTTGGAAGTTCCGCATTGAATCGCTTATGTGAATTATCTATTCACAATTTATAAAATGACACTAAAGCTAAATTAATCTCAGAACAAATATAAATATGAGATATACCCGCTAAATAGTCATTTCTGATACTTTATGCATTCCTACTTGAGGTCAAGGTTCTCAATATCGGATATCAGAATCGTATCGGATGGGGTTTTTCATATCGGATATCGGATATCGGGGGAGATGTCGGGGATACGCGCACATATCGGGCGTTCATATTAGACACTATATATAATGAAATATTGATAATTAAGAGTTGGTTTAGGTCATATATCATCATCTATCTTATAAAAATGATGTAATATGCTTGCGCAGAGACAGTAAAAATAATGTACATTTGCACGCAGTCGTGCAATAAATTAGTTATTTCATACCTGGTGATATATCGGACGATTTATCGGCCAATATCGGGAAATTTATCGGGCGATATTTCAAATATCGGCCGTTTTTTGCTGCAAACGATATGGCGAACGATTTTCCCATATCGTATCGGCAGCAAGCAAAAAAGGAGATATCGGACGATATCTCGGCCATATCGGCCGATATTTAAAACAGGGCTTGAGGTGGCTTACTTTCTTACAGAAGAAGTATGCAATGACCTTAGGCTACTTTTTCTGCACTTTTGCCACTTAGGATCAGCCACTGTAGAGGTGTTTATGTTCCTCCCTTTAGTTTCACTTTTCCTTTTCTTATTAGAAGTTTACCCTGGATGCTAAGTGAGCACTGACATTATCGGGCATAGCACTTCTAATAGTTATAGGAATAGTGTACTTTATGACCATTAGATACATCTTGTAAGATCTCTCCCACTTATCATAATTGACCTTTTCTTTACTGAACTTTTATTAGTGGTAGTAGAGATCCATCAATCTTAAGGTGTACTCTAGGTGCATGAATTCAAGAACGATCATTTAGGTGGTCTTACCACTTCTTAAAGTTTGTACCATTCAATTTATACTACATAAGTGTACAATTTCTCATCAATTTAACATAAACATTGCATTTAATAAAATTCTACTGTAATAGCCATAAAAATGAATTTCAGAAAATACAACCAGTCTAACCGATAGAGCTGCCGGTTAAACTTTCAGAACAAGTTGTGTCTCTATATGCCAATATTGTACTGGCCCAATATAGATATCCTAAAGTTTAGGTCCTATATAAGAGAATAGCCTTCCTTTGTGCCGACTGTCACTTTATAGGATTGGTCCCAAAGTTTAAGTAATCTATATTGGCCATATAATATATGTAATGACCCGGCCATAATGACAACCTTCCTTTGGGCCGATTGTCATACGCATGGGCCACACAAATTTATGTATCTGGATTCTTATTCCGCCATCGGACTAGTTGATGAGGGTAATGCAATATGGGCCTATAGTGTGACAACCTTCCTTTGGGCCGATTACCACACACTAAGGTTCTCCCACTTACATTACCCACATCAAGTATCCGAAGCCGTACATAATTCGGCCAAACAATAGTCTTCCTTTGGGCCGGCTATTGTCTGCATGAACTACATACGCAATTAAATAAGCTCTTTTATAAATTCTTTAGCTTGAACATGTATATATCTTTATCTGTGTGTTATCAACTGTAGTAAACACCAATATTCATCATGCAAGACAATATAAGCAATATAATATTGATGATAAAGCGGAAGCATGTAAGGGTACACATAACCATGATAAACAAACACTTCAATGCCTTCTTTATGTCAACTAACTACTGTTTGTCATGTATAGTTCTTTAATACTGTAGTGCTCGTCAAGAGCTTCGAAACGACTGTTTACATGCCCCAAACAGAGGTCGTATGAGCCCGTAACGGCTAATTGAAGTTTCTATTGGCAAAACGGATCTGCAGTGCTTATCGGGTCTGAATCAGACCCGACCCGCAATGGTTAAGTTATTGGTTTCCTTTCTTATTGGGCCGGGTTTAATGAACTGAATAAAACCCAATAAATTTAATGTGAGATTAATTGGGATTAAGTTTCTTTATTTGATTAGAATTCTATCCCAAAATTTTCCTAATAGACTAGATTCTATCTCAACCCTAAACCCAAAATAATCTCAACAATTTAAGTTTAAACTTTATATGAGATTAATTAGGAGTAGTTTCCTTATTAGATTAAAATTATGTCTCTAAATTTCTACTCCTAACTAATCTCATAATCCCCAAAATAAGAAACCCAAAATAAAAAACAGTAGGGCGCGGGGCCCATGGTGCCTTGGGCTTGCATGCAGGCACACACCTGCATGCGCTGTATCTTTTTTTTTCCGCGGACGCTTGCCTGCAACATTGCATGCGCGCGCGCGTCCCGCCAGTGCCGCCACACAGAGGCAATTTTTTTTTAATTTTAAATCTGGCCGCTTGCATGCTTGCATGCATGCGTCCACACAGATGCATGCGCTGGTGCTTCCAGCGCATGCATCTAAAATCCCTTTTTTTTAATTAAATAACACACAAAAATTAAAAAAATCTATATACATGTAAAAATCAATAATATCATCCCTTAAACTTTTATTCAATCAGTGTTATCAAGGCGCGAGGAGCAGTGTGAGGCGCAAAGGATCCAGCGCACATGAAGCGCAAGGCGCAAGGTGAGGCGATCGCCTCACTTCAATGAGGCGCATATTTTTTCTTTTTTGTATGGATGTATTATGAATGTATTATTTTCTATGTAAGGATGTATTATTGATTTCTTTTTGTATAGATGTATTCTTTTCTTTGTATTGATGTATTATGGATGTATTCAGTGAGGCACATGATTATGAACGTATTCTTTTTTTGTATTCCAAGATATTGAAAAATGCATACTAAAAATGGATTAAAAATTTTACACTAAAAATTTACACTAAAAATGCATCAGAGACAAATCTATCTCTTTTTGTTTCTCTCTCGTTCTTCCTCTCTCTTTCGTGATCTCTTTCTCCTCTCCCGCTCTCTCCCCCTCTTCCTCTCTCTCTAATCTCTCTCTGTCTCTCTTCTCTCAGAGACATCTCTGAGAGAGAAGAGAGACAGAGAGATCAAGAGAGGGTTGAAAGAGAGGGAGAGAGAGCTGGAGTGGAGAGAGCGCGTGTTACCTGGCGACGACGACGAAGGCGATAGTGATGAAGGCGACGACAACGAATGCGGGGGCCCCTCTTGCCCTAGATCGGGTTTGCCTGCAGTAAAAAGATTAGTTTTTCATTTTTACATTTTATCTAACTTAAGCGGGCCAAAATTACCCGCTAAATTGGCAGGTTGTAACCCGACCGCCCCAGAAACAATAAGCGCATAGAGGCGATCGCCTCGCGCTTCGCGCGAGGCACACGCGAGGCACATTCGGGCACGCGCCTCGCGCTGCCCGCGCGCCTCGCCTGCGACGCGGGGCGCATTGTTGCGCCCCGCTTTGCCTCGCGCCTGAGGCGCATCGCCTCGATCGCCTCTAACAACACTGAATTCAATATATGAGACACAAATGTTATTGAATAAAGGGATGAATTATTCATGATATTTATATATCGAGATCGAAAGATTTCTGTAGATCCCGATGATTGATAAAGAGGAGGCTCTGATACCAATTGTTAGATCTAAATTATTTCATATAAAATCTACACATATACTGTAAGCCTCTTTATCATGATCAAAGGGAAGGAGGGTTTTTAGGCATACCTGACTCCATCACGAAAAGGATGCCGAAAGTTGCACGATCTCGAGAACGCCGGAGTTGAGGGAGAGAATTCTTCTCTCCAGCCACCAAATTCTCTTCTTTATCCTTAGAGGAGATGAGAGGCCTCCAAGAGAGAGTTGGTTATTGTTGTTGGTGGAGAGGGAACCCTACTCATGGTATATATAGCATCAAGAAACCCTAGTTCAACTCATCATAGATCTAGGCCTTGATTTATAACACGAGTTTCACACGTGTAGATGAGTCCCACATTCTAATTTAAATACACTCATGGCTAAGTGTAATTGAAAACGTGTCTAGACCCAAACCATTTAGGTTTGATCAATTCTTATTGGGTCAAACAACATAGTTAAGTGGGCGGTGCAAATATCCAATTGACTTGATTAGGCCCAAAATAAATTAGACTTTAAAACATAATAAGTCTAACAGGAGAAACATCATCTGGGGCTGGGGAGGAGCGGCCAGCGGCGATCGAGCGGCAGCGAAGTCCAGATCTGAACGGCGACGATCAGGCAGTGGCGGCGATCACCAGATCTGAGCGAGAGACAGGTAAGTTTCTTTTTTTTTCCTTCTCTTTTTTTTCTTTATACTCGTTCGTCACGGGTGAATATAAGTTTCGAGCCGACTCGGCCGAGAATTGGAGTCGACCCGAGTCGGTCTCCTCTGAGTTGATTCGACCGACTTGTGACTCGGACTTGTCTCGGAGCGGGCCGAGTCGGACAAGCCGAGTCGTCTCCGACTCGGCCGAGTCTTTGAACCGTGGGTATCACTTTATCCAGTATAAGCTCTTTCAAAAATTCATTTTGCTGGATGTTCAATTAATTTTCTGTTTTCTGTTCTTGAACTGATATGTGCATGACTTGAATGAAGGTTGTTTTTCTTTTTCTTTATATGATTCTGATTCATATTATTTCTTAGAGAATCATATCACCTATTATAGAAGTTTCGCAGTAGACAAACTTGTGTCTACTGTAGTCTGAAACTAATGGTTTCTCTAATGATCGTTGCTGTTTTACCAAATAAGATACACAATCGACCCAGAAGGCACCTTCAAACTCCTCCAAAGTACCAGCTGATGAATTTATTTCCTAACAAAGTTGGAAATTATTGTTTCAGAGAAAAATAACCATTAGAGTTTATTGATTTCAATGAGAATTCAAAATTACAAAAGAGGAGGGCGTGGGAGGAGGAGATAGGCAGGAAAGAGAGAACAAAAAACGGGACCCTAATAAATTATGCAAAACATGTGCCAAGGGTTATCAGGGATTAAAAAAATGATTTCTAAACTAGTTACCATATGAAGCAATAAAAATTGGGATTAGATTGGAAGTTAAACTGTACTCCTCTTAACAAATAATTACATTCCTTGAGATCGCTTCTGCCAGCTCACTTTCACAGATCTGTCCTTGATCTGTGTATCCTCTCCATGTTTGTTGCCTAAAAACACAAGTAAACAAATGAAGTATGCACCTCTCCCCATGTCATGACTGTCTACTGGAATCTCTCTGTGATAAACAAACCAGCATCTCATTTTACGAGCTTTTTTACATAGCGCAAGTAAACTGTGAATTGTATACAGCTTTTTAAAGCTGTATATTTTGCATCCACACTGCAATTTTGTGATTTTCTGGAAAAATAAAGTCATTGGAGAGAAGCATGTCACCTGCAAACTACGCTAATGTTATGCATTTTCAGTATTCTTGTAGAGTCTTGTAGACTATATCTTTTACTTTTTCATATGCCTGAGACTGAGAGTAGGCTGATTGTATTCTCCTTCCACTGAAGCAGGTAGATATGGGAAGAAAAAACCAAGCAACCAGTAATTTCTGATTTGTGGGCAGTGGTCCCTGGAGCCAACGAAGGGGATCAGCTTCGCCACTGTCCGTCAGCTCGCCCGACAAGGAATCACCATTGTCCTAACAGCCAGAAACAATGAGCATGGAGTAAATGCAGTCGAGAATCACTTAAAAAAGTTGGACTTTCAAATTCAATTTTCCACCAGCTCGAGTCCAAGATTCTCTCAGCATTGCCAGTTTAGAACAGTTCACCAGAGCTCGATACAGAAAACTCGATATCTAAACCAGAACTGAAACGGTTTCTTTTCTCATGTTTAATTGATGGTTTTACATGAACTTCTAAACAAACAGGTGAATAACGTGGGGACCTTGGGTGTTTCCGGTTGATGGAGGAGGATTGAAAGCCTTGAATATCAGCTCCGAAACACGGGTAGGTCTTTGAAATCAAAGAGCTAGTTCAACGCCCAGCAACTTTAATTGTCCAAGAGTTATTTTGAAAAGTTTTTGCAGATCTCAGGCGAGGCTGCTAGCCTGATTCAAGGAGTGGTTCAGCAGACCTATAACGATGCAGTGCCATGCTTGGATACAAACTACTATGGGTGCAAAAGAGTGACGGAAGCCCTCCTCCCTCTCCTTCAGCTCTCCACCTCGTGCGCAAGGATTGTCAATATCTCCTCTCAGAGATCAGAGCTCAAGGTAAAAATAAAAAAAAGAAGAGTTACAAGTTCATTAGATATGATTGTCTTATTTCCCAGGAAGAGCTCAACTAGATATTTTATAGTGCACCCAAAGCATACAAAATGGAAGAGTCAGTGCCAAGCAAATTTTTTACAAATAACAAATATGAAGCATCAACTCAGCAAATTTGGATTCATGTCTTACACTTGAGTATGTCACAATCAACAGTGTGATTTCGATTTACATGCCCCATTATTTTGACATTCGTATGTGAGTTGAAGGATAATCTATATAGAATACAACATGTGTCCAAGTCTTGGTGCAATTGAAAAGGGGATTCTCTTCCAGAAAGAGACTCTACTTAGTGAACTAATTACTACTTGGTTGGATCCAGGGGATTCCAGACGGCAAAAAATTAGACATGAACTCAGTGACATTGAGAACTTGAACGAAGAGAGAATAGAAGAGCTGCCGGAGAGATTTCTGGTGGACTTCAAGGAAGGGAAGCTAAAATCCCATGGGTGGTCGACAAACTGTGCCAGCATATAACATATCAAAGGCAGTGCTCAATGCCTATACAAGGTTGTTAGCAAACAGGTAACTGAAGATGTACATCAACTGCGTTCATCCAGGCTACACACCCGAGGAAGGAGCTAAAGGCGCAGTGATGCTGGTATTGCTGCCTGATGGCGGTCCATCAGGCTGCTACTTTGATCAGACCAACATGGCAGAGTTCTGAAAATGTTTGATCTGAAAGAGTGAGATTGTAATGGACAGACATATGTGGTGAGCTCCAACTTAATAGGTCAATTTAAAGATGTTACTTCTACCCGTAATTGTATTTGAGGTACATTTAGTGTTTCGTTCATCTGTGATATGTTTAGTGAATCCACAACATATAGACAGTAGAGATGCTTGGAATAAGTTTGAGTGGGTTGGCCGCGTGTCAATATGCGATCAGATGATGATCGTTAAGGTTGTTACTCGAATATAGCTTACAAGCACTAACAATGCCAAAGCAGAAACTAAATCTCTGACTTCTGCCAAAATGAGAGGATTCAAATTTAATCTCTATATGATTCAAATCATGGGAGGTATTTCTGACCTAATCTTTTTATTTTCTTCTTTTTTATTTAGCCTCTATCTTTTTGTTGAGAATTTATAAACCGAAAAAGATATTATCTCTTGTTGAGAATTTTTGCTTGTATCCTTTTTTTTTTAGGCCTCCACTGAAATCTTTCTTTTGATTCCCGATTACTGATTTAGTGAGATATAGGCAGGCAGAAAACTTGGTAGAGACTGTCTCAGTTTGCAAACAGCGAGGCACAGTGGTCTAGTTTCTAGATGGCGCAATAATTTTGAAGATAATTAACAGGAATAGACCCTTGTTAATTAAAAAGTAACATTAATTGGACTATTTTTACTAGATTACAATTGGACTCAAAGAAATAATACATACACTTAAAACCCTATGTATTGCACAAATTTTTTTTTTTAAAGATGGTGCCCAACTTACACACTCTCTTGAGTTCATTCTGAGTCCAAAAGAGTTCATTCTGAGTCCAAAATGTACAGTCTTAATAACGTGGTTCTTAATTTAATCGGTGGGGTTGCATCTAGTATACTGAAAAATAAGGAATAAAAATTGTATTTCACAAAATCTTATATTAAAAGAATGTATAACTATATTCTTTCGATTTTAGATGATCAAAAACTATCTGAAATTTTCCTGTTGTGGGGAAATCTTAACTTAAATGAAATTTTTGACTAAGATTCTAACCAAAAAATTATAATGAACTTTGTTGGTAACTCGGTTTCGAACAATAATGAACTGATTAATGCACAATGAGTTGGACATACAAAAAAAAAAAAAAAAAAAAAAGACTATCTTTTTGTTTAATCATAAAGAAGCCTGCAAATATGAATCTAGTTCGGTACCAAGAACTATATCCTTGTTTGCAACCATTGTGGGTGCGGGTTTAGATCGGGTATAAATAATGTGGGGAAAGGATTTAAAATCAAGGTGGTAGAGTTTTTTAACCCATTGGAGATTGCAGCAGAAGCAGAAGAGAAGAAATATGCAGCAGCTGTCAATAGGCGCTAGATGGTGGTTGACAGCTAATACACAGATACGCCAAGTTCAGATCAGATATGGTGGCGATCGGCAGCTGATGTTGCATGACAGTCTACAGCTAAGGCTCAGTCTGTCGACAGGAGACCAAACAGAGAATTGAGTCATCTCAGTCTGTCGACAGCAACGTGTTCTAGCAGTTTTCAAATCGGGTTCTGATTTCATTTTTGATCCGATTTTAAGGTTTTGGTTTCTTTTTCTTCATGGGCTCTCTGCCTATATATTTAGGGGGGTTGTACATTGGTGATTTGATTAATAAGATCTCTCTCCTTTCTGTCCTGAGAACATAGGCAAATTGGCGAACCTCGTTAAATATTGTGTTCTCTCTTTTGTTCTTTTGTTCATATGTGTGGGATTGATCAAGGCAGCCACTCTGAACCTCCAGAGGTCGTAACAAGTGGTATCAGAGCTTCCAGGTTCGTTGGGAACGGTGGAGTAGATCGTTCTTCAGAAGTTCAATCTAGGGTTTCGTTTGGAGGTAAATATTCGACCTTTATCTATTTGGATCTATTTCACTGACAAGTTTCCGCAGTTGTATTTCGATTCTCTGGAGATTATGGTTGAAATCAGTCAATTAATCGACGGTAAAGATCGTCAATATTCACCAATCAAAGATCGATAAGGTGAAGTTTGACTGTATAAATTCGAAAGACTTTCTTCTGTATGACAAGAAGGCAGAGGAGATCTCGGAGTAAGATTGAGACAAGATGAATCAAACGGCGTGTGACATCATTAGATCTTATTTGACACATGATCTGAAGTATCATGTGATGATTAAGACTTCCGCAAGAAAGATTTGAGAGATCTTAGAAAGCAAGTATCTGACGAAGAGCATTGAGAACCACTTGCATCTCAAGAGCTTTCAGTTGAAGGAGATTTCCATCAGCGAACACATGAACTACATAAAGCTTCTTGCAGACCTAGCTAACATGGATAAAGTAATCAAGGACGAGGACAAGGCATTGATCCTGTTGAGCTCTCTTTCGGATAATGATTACGAGACCTTCGTTCTCACCTTATTAATGCTAAACAATCCCTTAGTTATAATAAAGTGTCGGTTGCTCTTGTGAATCAAGAATTGAGATGGAAGGATAAGGAGTCTTCTAATATTACATCAGCAGAGGCGTTAACTGTAAGAGGAAAGATTTTCAATCGGAAGGCCAAAATCTTCCAAGTCTACCTAAAAACAAAAATACACGCTCATTAGGACCATGGGGTACCGAGAGGCGAGGGCGAGAGCACTGGTGCTTGAAAGGGCACTAATTAAGTCAAAAATATAATATATTGATCTTCTTCCAACTCGATATTTTTTTTATTCCCCACCGACAAGATGCTCTGATATTAATGATCATGCTGCTTGATAATAATTATAAATAAAAATTATTTGACCCCCTTCTTCTGCCACTACTTTTGCTCTCACTCTCTCTCCCCCCCCCCCCGCGAAATTGCCTTTCTGCCAGTGCGGTCCAGCTCCGCTGACAATTTAGTTTAGCTCTCCACAAAAAATTAATTTTTTTCTCTTCCTTTTTTTTTTTGGACATAGTCTTTTGCCTGATGCAATCGAAATATAAAGTCTATACGTCTTTGTAACAGCCCATTTTTATTAAATTCCTAATTATATTAAGCATCAATTAGATAGAAAATTTTTATGATGATTCCTCCTTCTTAATTAAATATCAATAATAATTAATATGACCATAGAGTTAATATTTTATTTTATGAGTTTTTTTTTCATTTTTGAATTATGGCATAAATTGAATATATAGAATATATATATATAAGTGCTTTTATGCCAAAATGTTTATGATATTAAAATATGGGAGTATATCCTAAATATTGCAATACTAGGTATATTTTATGGTATTCCCAAATTATTTCATACCTAATCAATACTAGGTATTTGTATTTAGAATTTTTTTATTGACTTAAGTTAGTGGAATGAGTTAGGTAGCATGGTTGGGTGAGGTGTAAGGCTAGGATCAATTTGATCCTAGCCTTGGACAAGTGGCAAGATAAGAAGGGTGTGGTGTTTGCAATAACCAGGCTGTTGGGGGGTCTTTATGCAAAAAGATTCATCCTTACGTTTAGATTGAGAGAGAAGTCTTCTTCTTCCTCTCTGTAAAATTCAGACTGTAAAAATTTAGAGAAAAACCTCTCCAAATCAAACCCTAAAATCCCCACAGATCTCTTCCCCTTCACCCTAAAATCTCTCTCTCTCTCTTCCTTAACCCTCCCAGCCGAAGCCAGGAGGGGAGGCGCAGCCGCGCGCAGCCGCGCGGAGGGGCGCGCGCAGCCGCGCACGGGCGGCGTCCGGCCGCAGGTGGCCTGGCCAAGGGGTGGGGATTACTTGTTTGGCCAAGATCCAATTTTTGGGGTGATTTTTCAAGAACCCTAATTTTGAAATTAGGTTCCAAAAGAAATCCCCAAAATTCTGAAACTAAATTGGGTAAAAGGTAAGATTTGTTACTCTACAAATTCCATCCTCCTTATGAATTATTTTCTAACTAAGATTTACCCTTGTTCTTCTTTTGCTAAGGTTTGAGTAGAGGAAGAATTGATCAAGATCACAATCGGGTATCCATCTACTAAGGTGAGTAAATTTTCATACTCACTTCACATAATTTCATGAAGCTAGAATTTGATAAATTATGTATTAGATTAAGAGGAAATTGAAGAAGGTATAATAGAATAGTGTAGAATAGCATGTAAATCAATTTTAGTTCATGGGATTGGTGACTTATTTACTCTCTTTTTATTAGAGGGATTTTAGGGAAAGTAAAATAGATTAATGTAGAGTAGCATGTACAATAATTTTACATGGAATTGGTGCCACAATTATTTTTATTAGAAGGTAGTTGTATAAGTTATTGTGTTATGAGTTCATAAAAAATTTGAGTTAAGCTAAGTAGTATAAGTAAAGTGAGTGGTGATGGATGTGTACTATAATGTAATGGTACTTTAGTAGTTATGTTACAAGCTATGTATGTAAAATGCTTAAGTCACTAATTATAATACCTTGGTAATCCACATGAATTACTTTGTACTACTTACTATAGTAATACACGTATAATAGCATGATTAAATACAATGACGACATGTGAGCTTATTTACTCTCTTTTCATTAGAGAGTAGTTACATAACTTGTTGGTGCTATGTATTCATAACTATTAGTGTAGATTAAGTAGCATGGGTAAAGTAAGTGGTGATGGATGTTTGCTAGAATGGAAGTATGCTTTAGTGTTTATGTTCATGTTATGTATGTGTAATACTAAAGTCACTAATCATAATACTTAGATATCTTCGCATGAATTACATTATATGAATTACTATGGTAATCCCTATATAATAGCATGATTGAATAGATGGATGATATGTGAACATGTTGATTTTGTGATCTTGCCAAAACATGCTAATTGTGTAAAGTTATGCAATGATATAAATTGATATGCAATATATATGAATGTATTGATTGTGGGATCTATACGTTAGTATGGTGAATCCCTGTGTTTGTCAATTAAGAGTAGGAAGGGGGGAGACAGTGGGAACAATGAGGTTCCATTTAAAATTGTAGGAAGGGGCCGGCGGGAGCCGGTAGGAGGAGAAGATGGTGTAAAAGTATGTTGATCATTGTAGGAAGGGGCCGGCGGGAGCCGGTAGGAGGAGAAGACGGTGTTATGAAATTAGTTTATGTTTGTCACTGTAGGAAGGGGCCGGCGGGAGCCGGTAGGAGGAGAAGACGGTGAAACGTTCATGTACTCTTTTGAATGTTGTGGTAATGAATTGTTGCTTGTAAAAATGTTCATAAAAGATGTTTGTGTTACCATAACTTAGGAATTATTATGGTTTGAATTATGTTGTGTAATCAAACGTGATAAAAAGGAAAACTATTACTGCGTCTTGTACCATCACATAAGTGTATAAAGTAGACCAAAGAATGCTAACATATGTTTCCAAAAAGGTCTCCTTAGATTCCATAAAGTATGTTGTAGTATTATATCATGTTGTTATCAATTATAAAGTGTTTATGAAATTTACTCGCTGAGCCGTCGAGCTCATTCCTTTCTTTGTCTTCTCTTTCAGGTTTGGATAAAGGTAAGGGCGTAATGTAGCACGGTGTAGTCATGAACAGGATGTCTTATATTTCATAAACTCTTACTTTGTTCACTATGTACATGTAATCATGTTTTATGTTAGCATTACCTAGTTAAGGGTGCTATGATGCTGCTATCATATGTAAATTTTTGTAATAGTTTCAATTAGAACTTGTGTGCTTGGGAAGTTAGTGAAGTGAGGTATTGTGATCATGTTGGTAGAATTTTGTGGATTATGGATGCATTGATGGTTATGCAAGATTAATGCATGGCATAAATATATTTTGGAGATATTCTTTATTTTTTTGTGATAAGTAGGCCTTAGAGCCGAAATTACTATTGTTGTATGTGGAGAAAAGTAAAATTTTAGAGGAAATGCTGCCGAAATTTTCTGGATTGGAATCAAAGAAAAGATTTGGAAATAAATATGTGTTATGGATCTAATCTTGCCTATTTGAACTGGGACCGTTACAGTTGGTATCAGAGCCAAGGTTTAGGTGTAAAGTTACATTGAGTAGATAGGATAAGTTAGGATGGATGTGGCATTGTGTGAAAAAATTGTATGTAAGATTGTATGATCAAGATGGGTATTTTAAGGAGTAGTGGATTCTTACAAATATGATTAACTTAGAAGTGCGGGATATTTAACCGTTCTCTTGTATTCGAATTTGGGTACCCGCATACTCCGATTCGGATGTTTCATACTGAGGGTGCGGGCCCTTTGTATGGATCGCCAGTGGTATGGGACACTGGAATGAGAGGGCAGCTAAAATATCCGGCAAGTCAAAGTTAATTCAGAACGTAAGAACGTTTTAGAGTAGCAAGCTCCGAGAGATAGAAAATATAAGCAATTGCAGATCTGTTGACTTCCAATAGCCTAACTACCTTAAGGTAAAATTTCCCTTATATCTATGGATAATGATGTTGAAGCAAGCTTAATGGGATAAAAGAATATGGATGTGGCGGTTGATGATGAAAGCCCATTGGAGACCTACCAATGATCGAGACTTTTAATGCCGTACTCAGTAATAAAGTAGAGTCTCAAGGAAGAATATCTTTTGGAAGTATTTGGTAGAATGCTAGCTGGGCCCACGACTTGGATCTTTATGATAATTATGAATACTGAAAATATGACGATGATATCATAGTAGAAAGTGAAGATCCTAAGGAAGGAGATGGAGAAGACCCTAACGAAGAAAATCCTGATGAAGAAAATCTAAGAGAAGAGGACTCTAATAATGATAGTAAGGAGGGAAGTTCCACTGGTTCTAATATAAATTCTTGAATAAGGAGGAATGTTTAGTATTTTGAGAAAGGATGTCATGGTTCGCCTATGTTAGAGTTTTTTTTTTTTTTGGGTAGGAAGGTTATGTGTCTATAAAGAATTGGGTATGAACAATGAGTTTCAATGTAAACCTTTTATATGGTTTATATATATATATCTTTTATATGTTTGGTATGAATGTAAGCATATCAATGTAAGTCTTGGTTCCAAGATGTCTTTGAAGTTATGAATAAAGTGATAATTGTTATGTAAGACTTGCTTAGTACTGTGAATATTATTGATAATAAAGACTGATTATTCTTTTAGGGATAGATGGACTTAAATCTCCCACCACCAGACACTGATCCGGCAAGCTATGCCCCACCGCAAAATTCAGTTGGGAGTGTCCGTCCCCCGACTAACCACGAGGATGAACACATCAGCAAATACCAGAAAATCCCTGATGTAATGCCAGGTTGGTTGGCGCGATTGGCAACGAAAAGCAACCCACATCGAGCTTTAGAACAATTTCAGAAGCTGAACCCGCCAGCATTTAAAGGAGAAGCTGATCCCATACAAGCAGAAGAATGGCTTCGTCGAATTGAGAAAATACTAACCGTTATGGAATGTAATGAGAATCAGAGAGTGTCCTTTACCTCTTTCATGTTTCAAGGTGAGGCGGAACATTGGTGGGACATGGTTAAAGGTGGAGCTAATTCCTTAGGAGAGAAAATTTCTTGGAACTTTTTGGTTAAGAAGTTTAACGAAAAGTACATACCGGGGGTAGCTAAAGATAAACTCGCACTAGAATTTCAAGAACTACAGTAAGGACAAATGTCCGTCAACCAGTATGATGTCAAGTTTACACAATTGTCAAGGTATGCAGCAGGGTTGGTACGTGAAGAATCAGGAACTAAAAGGTTCGTGAGGGGATTAAAACCTGAAATCAGAAGCAAATTAATTCCGTTTCAACTCCAAATCTATATTCAAGCGGTGGAGAAAGCATTGGAAGTTGAACGGGATATACTGGAAGATCAGGAAGTCAAAGGCCAGGAGTTAACCCCTTCTAAGCGCCCCCACTATCAGGAGACACCTGGCCCCGATATGTCAAACCACAGATTCAATAGAAGTGAAGGGTCCTCGGTAGCATCGGCTTCTAGATCAAGTGGAGGTACATGGCATCGAGTAGGATTTCCTCGAAGACCTCAGGCAATACTTTCTCACCGTCCCGATGTTGCAGGAAACTCGTGGTGCCCCATATGCCATTTGAATCATGCGGGCAGTTGTGTTCTGGGCAAACAATGTTTCTCTTGCGGTCAAATGAGTCACATAAGGAAGGAATGTCCGATCGTACAAGGACACCCAAGTAAGGGATTTGGGACGGAAATACGAACTGGGGGCACTGTCCCATTTTCAGGATCAGCAGGAACTTTCAGGCGACCGTTCAACACACCCCGACCGGCGGAAACTCAGTCATCAGTACAACAGCCTGGAGCTCGACGGGAGAAGAATGCTTGACTCAGCAGGAGTCTCGAACATCAAATGTTGTGGTGAAAGGTACAATCAATTTAATGGAGCATTTTACCCGAGTACTATTTGACCCTGGTGTCACATACTCTTTTGTCTTCTCAACATTGCATCCAAACTAAACATGAAATCTAAATCATTAAAATTCTACTTGTGATATCAACTCCTATAGGAACGGATATGGTTACTAATATGTACTATAAGGAGAGTGAGATCATGATAAGAGAAGTAAAAACATGGGTGAACCTCATAAAATTTGAAAAGATGGAGTACGATGTTATTTTAAGAATAGATTGATTGTTAACCCGCTGTGCCAATATAAGCTGCCACCAAAAAGGTGCATAACTATGGTGAACGAGTACCTCATTTGTGTTTCGGAGGGGTTACCATGCTTACCTCCGGGAAGAAAGATCGAATTTCTCGTAATGCCATTTGGACAAACCATCACCCCTGCAACATTTATGGACTTGATGAATAAGAATATTGCAACCATATCCCGATCAATTTGTGATCATATTCATTGTTGATGTAATAATTATCCCAAGAGTAGCAAGGAGCATAAAGAACATTGAGAATTAGTTCAGATACATGAAGTACTTGAAACATTTGTATTATGCAGGGATTCTCGTTTTCTATCAAGCGTCTGAGTGAACTTTTCAAGGTACGTTGAGCTTCGGGGACGAAGCTTCCCTAAGGGGGGTAGAATATAACAGCCCATTTTTATTAAATTCCTAATTATATTAAGCATCAGTTAGATAGAAAATTTTTATGATGATTCCTCCTTCTTAATTAAATATCAATAATAATTAATATGACCATAGAGTTAATATTTTATTTTATGAGTTTTTTTTTCATTTTGAATTATGGCATAAATTGAATATATAGAATATATATATAAGTGCTTTTATGTCAAAATGTTTATGATATTAAAATATGGGAGTATATCCTAAATATTGCAATACTAGGTATATTTTATGGTATTCCCAAATTATTTCATACCTAATCAATACTAGGTATTTGTATTTAGAATTTTTTTATTGACTTAAGTTAGTGGAATGAGTTAGGTAGCATGGTTGGGTGAGGTGTAAGGCTAGGATCAATTTGATCCTAGCCTTGGACAAGTGGCAAGATAAGAAGAGTGTGGTGTTTGCAATAACCAGGCTGTTGGGGGGTCTTCATGCAAAAAGATTCATCCTTACGTTTAGATTGAGAGAGAAGTCTTTTCTTCCTCTCTGTAAAATTCAGACTGTAAAAATTCAGAGAAAAACCTCTCCAAATCAAACCCTAAAATCCCCACAGATCTCTTCCCCTTCACCCTAAAATCTCTCTCTCTCTCTCTTCCTTAACCCTCCCAGCCGAAGCCAGGAGGGGAGGCGCAGCCGCGTGCCACCCAGGGCCGCGCGCAGCCGCGCGGAGGGGCGCGCGCAGCCGCGCACGGGCGGCGCGGCGCGCGCGAGGGCGGCCCCAGGCCGCAGGTGGCCTGGCCAAGGGGTGGGGATTACTTGTTTGGCCAAGATCCAATTTTTGGGGTGATTTTTCAAGAACCCTAAATTTGAAATTAGGTTCCAAAAGAAATCCCCAAAATTCTGAAACTAAATTGGGTAAAAGGTAAGATTTGTTACTCTACAAATTCCATCCTCCTTATGAATTATTTTCTAACTAAGATTTACCCTTGTTCTTCTTTTGCTAAGGTTTGAGTAGAGGAAGAATTGATCAAGATCACAATCGGGTATCCATCTACTAAGGTGAGTAAATTTTCATACTCACTTCACATAATTTCATGAAGCTAGAATTTGATAAATTATGTATTAGATTAAGAGGAAATTGAAAAAGGTATAATAGAATAGTGTAGAATAGCATGTAAATCAATTTAGTTCATGGGATTGGTGACTTATTTACTCTCTTTTTATTAGAGGGATTTTAGGGAAAGTAAAATAGATTAATGTAGAGTAGCATGTACAATAATTTTACATGGAATTGGTGTCACAATTATTTTTATTAGAAGGTGTTGTATAAGTTATTGTGTTATGTGTTCATAAAAAATTTGAGTTAAGCTAAGTAGTATAAGTAAAGTGAGTGGTGATGGATGTGTACTATAATGTAATGGTACTTTAGTAGTTATGTTACAAGCTATGTATGTAAAATGCTTAAGTCACTAATTATAATACCTTGGTAATCCCACATGAATTACTTTGTACTACTTACTATAGTAATACACGTATAATAGCATGATTAAATACAATGACGACATGTGAGCTTATTTACTCTCTTTTCATTAGAGAGTAGTTACATAACTTGTTGGTGCTATGTATTCATAACTATTAGTGTAGATTAAGTAGCATGGGTAAAGTAAGTGGTGATGGATGTTTGCTAGAATGGAAGTATACTTTAGTGTTTATGTTCATGTTATGTATGTGTAATACTAAAGTCACTAATCATAATACTTAGATATCTTCGCATGAATTACATTATACGAATTACTATGGTAATCCCTATATAATAACATGATTGAATAGATGGATGATATGTGAACATGTTGATTTTGTGATCTTGCCAAAACATGCTAATTGTGTAAAGTTATGCAATGATATAAATTGATATGCAATATATATGAATGTATTGATTGTGGGATCTATACGTTAGTATGGTGAATCCCTGTGTTTGTCAATTAAGAGTAGGAAGGGGGAGACAGTGGGAACAATGAGGTTCCATTTAAAATTGTAGGAAGGGGCCGGCGGGAGCCGGTAGGAGGAGAAGATGGTGTAAAAGTATGTTGATCATTATAGGAAGGGGCCGGCGGGAGCCGGTAGGAGGAGAAGACGGTGTTATGAAATTAGTTTATGTTTGTCACTGTAGGAAGGGGCCGGCGGGAGCCGGTAGGAGGAGAAGACGGTGAAACGTTCATGTACTCTTTTGAATGTTGTGGTAATGAATTGTTGCTTGTAAAAATGTTCATAAAAGATGTTTGTGTTACCATAACTTAGGAATTATTATGGTTTGAATTATGTTGTGTAATCAAACGTGATAAAAAGGAAAACTATTACTGCGTCTTGTACCATCACATAAGTGTATAAAGTAGACCAAAGAATGCTAACATATGTTTCCAAAAAGGTCTCCTTAGATTCCATAAAGTATGTTGTAGTATTATATCATGTTGTTATCAATTATAAAGTGTTTATGAAATTTACTCGCTGAGCCGTCGAGCTCATTCCTTTCTTTGTCTTCTCTTTCAGGTTTGGATAAAGGTAAGGGCGTAATGTAGCACGGTGTAGTCATGAACAGGATGTCTTATATTTCATAAACTCTTACTTTGTTCACTATGTACATGTAATCATGTTTTATGTTAGCATTACCTAGTTAAGGGTGCTATGATGCTGCTATCATATGTAAATTTTGTAATAGTTTCAATTAGAACTTGTGTACTTGGGAAGTTAGTGAAGTGAGGTATTGTGATCATGTTGGTAGAATTTTGTGGATTATTGATGCATTGATGGTTATGCAAGATTAATGCATGGCATAAGTATATTTTAGAGATATTCTTTATTTTTTTTGTGATAAGTAGGCCTTAGAGCCGAAATTACTATTGTTGTATGTGGAGAAAAGTAAAATTTTAGAGGAAATGCTGCCGAAATTTTCTGGATTGGAATCAAAGAAAAGATTTGGAAATAAATATGTGTTATGGATCTAATCTTGCCTATTTGAACTGGGACCGTTACAGTCTTGCTCACTGTAAAAGATTTTAATATTATCCTCCAGAGATACTTGTATCCTTCACATAAAAACTAAATCAATAAACGACATTTATGTAAATTCTGTATGTTATCAAAACCGAGCGAACGTGAAGTTTTCTCCTGTGTTTCTTTACAAAAGTTATTCGTTAATCTATCTGTCTTTGTCAGAGAGAGAGAGAGAGCAGCAGCAGGCTTCTTTTTTTCTTACCAAGCCGCCGCCTCCTCTTCCTCTCTCACTGTAATCATCGTCTCTATCGCTGCCGGCAATCGATTTTCCACCGTCAAAACAGTATACTGACCTATTATCTTCTCAAGAGAAACTATTTTGGCGAAAGGGGTGAAGTAAGTGCGTTTAGGGCCTGTTTGTTTCGCGTAAAAGTCCGTAAATCGTAAATGACTTACAACCCAGTTACAACTACGACGTTTGTTTGGACCGTAATTCGTAAAAAGTTTACACAATCCAATTATCACTCACTTGCAACTCAATTACCACTCAGTTACAGCTCAGTTACAGTTAATTTTGTGGTCATGCAAATTTGTATTATTTTTTTATGTTAATATTAAATTTTTTTAATATTTATCATTTTTAATATTTATTTGCAATATTAAAACTTTTTAAATCATCATATAGTTAATTTTGTGGTCAACTTTTTCACTTACGACTTACACATTACGACAACCAAACATCGTAAAACACAATACATTTTTTCACTTACAACTTTATATTACCAACCAAACACCATAAAGCTTACATATGGGGCTGTTTGGGTTCAAGGAATCCGAGTGAAGTGGGGAAGTGGGGAAGTATAATTGCTCATTTCCCTATCTATCCAAACACCGGAAAAGGAAAATAAGAAAACCCCTTTTTCCCTTTTTCATCTCTCTTTTACACAACCATTTTCTCACTTCCAGAGTGCTACAGTTAATTTTGTGGTCATGTAAATCTCATTTATAATAAGTTATAGCATAAAACAGTTAATTTGGTCATGTAAATCTTACTTGCATTCTAATTACAATCTACTTTTTATTTTTCTTAATTAATTTTTATTTTAATATTATTTTGCGGTCAACTTTGTGGTCAACTTTTCCATTTCCACTTTTCATTACCATCCAAACACCGGAAACGACAAAACATTTTCCAAACCACACTTCCCAACAACCATCCAAACACCAAAAAACTTACTACTCATTTCCCTTTTTCCTAAAGGAAATAAATCTTACTTCCTACTTCCTCACTTCACACCAATTCCTTAAATCCAAACAGACCCTATATGTAACTCATTTACAATTATAAAGACTTTACCAATTACGACTTACGAATTAGGTCAGTTACCACAACCAAACAGGTCCTTAAATTAGTTCTGTTCCTAACTTGGGCCTAGAAATAATTATTTTTTCCTCAGCAATAACAACCGCTTCTCGCTTTCCTCATCCACAGCACAACTGAGAGAGAGAGTGAGAGATGGAGAGCATCAGTGAGAAGCAGCAGCAACTCTGCGCAGTGGTCACCGGATCCAACAAAGGCATCGGCCTGGCCACCGTCCGCCTCCTCGCCCAGCAAGGCGTCGCCGTCGTCCTCACCGCCCGAGACGAGAAGCGCGGCCTCCACGCCGTCGAATCCCTCCGCCGAGAGTTCGGCCTCTCCAACGTCCTCTTCCATCAGCTCGACGTTCGCGATCCCGTCAGCGCCGCAAACTTGGCCCAGTTCATCACAACCCAGTTCGGGAAGCTCGACATCTTGGCACGTTACCTGACACAAAATTAATATCACCAGCAAGAAGAGGCAACAGCAACATCTCGCTGTAAATGTTTGGAGCTGACATTTCATTTCATCAAACAGGTGAACAACGCTGGAGCTAGCGGGGTTGTGGTCAATCAACAGAAGCTCAAGGCACTCAATATTGATCCTGAAACATGGGTACATTCAATCTTTGAACCAAACAACAGTCTAATTGTATTAATCATGAAGAATAAAGATTTTAGTTTCTGAGTGATGATAACTGTTTAATCGGCACTGCAGCTCTCAGGCAAGGCCGTCGTCGATCTAATTCAAGAAGCGGTTCGCGAGACCTACGATAGCGCGGTTGCTTGCATTGATACCAATTATTTTGGGTGTAAGAGAGTGATTGAAGCTCTGCTTCCTCTGTTGCAGCTTTCGAGCTCAGGGGCAAGGATTGTCAATGTTTCCTCTCTCAGATCAGAGCTCAAGGTAAGAATGCATGTAGTATGGACTTTGAATTGGCTAAATTGATGATGGGTTATTCAAATTGTGCATAACTAATTGATCATAACGCATTAGAATGGCCAAAAAATTTACATTAGTCACTGTGCGATTGAAATCATGTTTTCAAATAATATCGGCTATATTGTGTCTGGTTTTGAGAAACCCACAATATTGATCATATAATATTGACAAATATCGAGGCTGATATTGTTGATATCGATACTAAAAGCCATGGGGCGATGCCTATATGATACCTAGCTTTTAAACCGTGGTTGAAATCTGAGAGAAGATAGAGACAGTATGGTACAAAAGAATCCATAATGGTGAAACTCAACAAACTGTACTTTGTGTTGCTTTCAGAGGATTCCCAGCGAAAAGACTAGGCATGAGCTCAGCGACATCGACAACTTGAACGAAGAGAAATTAGAAAAGCTGCTGCAGAGATTCCTGGAGGACTTGAAGGAAGGGAGGCTCGAAGATGGCGGGTGGACGATGATGCTGCCATCGTACAGCATATCGAAGCAAGTGCTGAATGCATACACGAGAGTTCTGGCAAAGAGGCACCCGAATATGTATGTCAACTGCGTTCATCCGGGCTATGTGAAGACGGACCTAAACTGGAACACGGGGGTCATCACCACGGAAGAGGGAGCGAAGGGCCGGCAATGCTGGCTCTGCTGCCGGACGGCGGTCCTTCCGGCCGCTACTTTGATCAGACCAACATGGCAGAGTTTTGACATGGTGCCTGACTGACTGTTCATGTGCTGGGTTTCCCTTGAAGTCACTTGTTTTCACTCCATGTTATGTGTTTGTTTGAGGAGGAAAGTTTGTGGGACTAAATCTTATGCTGTGTGTGAATTAGTTTTGAATAAATTTGGCAAGTCAGATTCTCTCTTGAGATGCAGAGTAAGAATTTTCTCCATTTTAGTCTCTAGAATTGATCTTTTAAAAAAACGAAGGAACAAAGCAATTCGAGCAGTCCCGGTTCTCAATCAGGTCATGGTACCGAGTGTATTCCCTTCGGGGTCTTCAAATTTTCTCATGAGCCCTCAGAATGTTTAGAAGTGTTCCAACTCTTGTTTTCTAACTCAAATCTAACCCAAAAGCATGTGACCTCTGATGCCCTCCTCTATGAATTTTACACTGATCTACATGTCACACAGTTTTGAGCTAGATTCGAGTTATAAAGCTAGCATTACTCAAAAACAGCATGAGATCGCTCAGTGGATAAGATGTGGGGCTTAAAAATGAGTCAGATTTCTGAAATGTACATGCTCAGTTTCGCTTAACTGGGATACACAAATTAGAAATCAATGTGCTCAAAATAGAAAAGAGAAGAAGATTAGAAAACTTTGTTGTCCTTCAGGGTAGTCCCAATCAAGAGACATAGACAACTCGAACGAGGAGAGAATTGAAGATCTGCTGCAGAGGTTTCTGAAGGACCTGAAGGAAGGGAAGGTCGAAGCCGGAGGGTGGACGCCAACACTGCCATCGTACAGCATATCGAAGCAAGTGCTAAATGGCTAAAAGAACCCGAAGATGTACATCAACTGCGGGCTTCACCACGAAGAGAGACATAAACTGGAACACACGGGTCCTCACCCCCGATGAGGGGAGCCAGAGCTCCGGCGATGCTGGCGTTGCTGCCTGACGACGGTCCTTCAGGCCGCTTCTTTCGTCAGCCCAATGTGGCAGAGTTCTGACAAGTCTTGACAGGCATTGCCCGGTTACTATGTACATGGGGCTCTGCAAGTTATGTCTCAGTCCAAATGATGCGAGTTGTTTTCAGTAGAGGTTTCCAAACTGAAGTAAGCATTGAATCAAAAATCTGAAACAAAACCATTATGTGATATCAATTCATGTTGGACATCTGTGTACAAAAACTATTGTGGCTGTAATCGAAAAAACAGGCCATTGTCATCAAGTCTCATACATTGTTATGGCAATCCCAGACGTCCCGTTTACAAATAAACGGGGTAATGAGCAAAAACACTATGGTGTTTTAACAGTATTTTGGAACAATGATGCCCAATTGCCCATAAGAGTAGCCGAATCTGATGACAAGTTTCACAAGGTTATACGCTAATAATAAACAGCTTAGCAAAAATGCACACAATATAGTTGAAAGTGTACCTCAGAATGAAATGATTTACATTGTACCAAGATTGTCAAATTCTACACTCTTACCCGCTTCAAATCGACATAAAAATCAACATACAAAGGAGTAACTGATGAAATTGTTGTTCTCATCTTCGCTTTCTTTTCCCCAGTGGGAAACAGAAAATTAGCAATCAACTGACTGTAGTCCTCAATCAAGAATAAATACATAATACTCAATAAGACATTATAAATACCATCTAGAAGTGCCTGTGTACAGAAAATAGTTCAAAACGCCCAGAAAGGAGAAATTGGCGCCACACCAGAACTGCTAACCACAGCATTTAAAGAGAACAGAATAATTCCCATGAGATGACACGACTGTTATGCATTTTTTCTCATAGCAGTATGATAGAAGAAATTGTTCCATTGGCAATGGAGGGTGGAAAAAAAATCATGGCTTTAGAATGCCATATTATCAAATGGCTGCTAGAAGCTATATGCTGCATTCCAAGTATACTTCAATCAGCTCAAGAAAAATACAAAACTAAAAAACTCCCTTTTTCTCCTAAATCTGCAACATTAACTGAGCTTGATGTGCTACTCAGAAACTCTATGCTAAGAGAGCCAATTTAAGTTAAACAAGGGCCAGCCAGGGAAAGCTGCAACTAGAAATCCAATAGTTCCATCTTGAGGAGGAAAGAAGGTAGGTACAGGCAGAAGCTTATTCACCGACAGTCAAACCAAAACCAAACTTGTAGTCTTTCTTCCGATGATCAACCTGCAGAAGATTCAGGTATATCAGATTCAATAACAAATCCAAAGGCCAACAATGACCAGAACATTGTAGGACAAGATCAGAATGTGATGCTCACCTCTGCAGAAAGGATGAAATTCACTCCCATATTTAATCTCTCTTCCAAAAATGAAGCTATGCAACCGTTTGAGTCAACTCTTCCCCTCAAACGACACTGCAAGGAAGTTTTAATCAGATCACGGCACGCGCACAGACGCATAGTTTTAATTTGGCATTCTCTATGAGATCTTCCACTAAAATGTTATGGCTGAATTTGTTTAGTCTCCTCAATATTAACACACTTGAACCAGACAAGTAAAGGCATTTGACCTCCAAAGATGGGGGGGGGGGGGGGGGGGGGGGGGGGGGGGGGTGGGGGGGGGGGGGGGGGCTCTCTCTTTTCCTACTAGGCTAAAACTAGCAAAAACAGACAAGCAATGAGTCTCTTTTATAAAATTTCAATTTACTATGACACACCTTACCAAAAGCTTTATCTGAATAGTAAAAGTACTTGAAGAACTCAAATAGTATTCCATATAAATGTAGTTCTTTCTTATTCACAGTAAGTTTAAAACATATTTGAAGCTAAAGAACCACTGAAGCCATTCAACACTATATTCATGAAATAGCTGGCTACAAGATCATAAAGGAGTGCAAGTTAAGACAGTTAAGCCAAAGTTCATACTGTGGTAATAATTGAACTTGCAGGAGTAAACCAGACAAACACATCTTAATATATTTTGATTGTACTTGGTGAGAAGATAAACCAACTATTAAAGACTAAATATAGTTGCACAGTAAAGCTGATCCATAACCTTGAATAATAAAATTTTAACAATAAAGCTGATCCATGTGCCCGGTAAGGCGTAATTCTCTTTTGATTCATGTATAGCCTACCCCCAAATACTTGGGACAAATGGCCTAGTTGTTGTTGTTGTTGTTGCCGTCGTCGTCGAGTAATGAGGGTGTAAGACAACTTACAAATGCATTGAAGTCATAATTATAAATGGCAAAACGTACAACCATAGTGAAATAGAAAAAAAGCAAAAATTGCCAAACTAAACATGCCATATTAGATGGAAAATAAATAGGTGACCCACCCTCCAAGAAATTAGTTGAAGGTACAATGATAAAGGATCATGTAAAATTTATCCAGGCAACAAAAATGATTGCAACAAAAAGAAGAATGACTAAACAAAAGCTGCAACTTGGTGACAACAAAAGTTACCTGTCTTAGGATGTAATCATAACCAAAGGTTGCAGTGCTATCTCTTGTCATGTGATTGTACATGAAATCAGCCGCAAGGGAAACCTGCATGTGTAACTTTATATTAGTACAGGAATTTACAGATTAACTTGATTACTCTTTAGATAGTGTTATTAAAAAAAAAAGCCACCTTCTCAGATACTTTCTGAACATAACTCAGAGCAACTATTCCAGTACTTGCAACTTGACCGGTTGCAACCTGCATTCATTGAGAGAATATCCAGAAAATAAACTAATCAGTAAACAACACCGCATGTATAACTTTCTCAAATAGAAACTTCCCGAGAGTGTGGCTTCACACTAGTTGCGTTTCCAGTCAGATTTCTCAAAGATGAAAATGCTACTTTAAATATGAGAAAATGTGTTTTCCTTCAAAACTAAATATCTAAAATCTTGCACAGTAACTAATATAATGACGCCCCACAGGCTACATACATAGAATGCCTCAATTCGGTTAATAAACAGACTTATTCATCATCATATATTGCTTCATAACTCATACAAAACAAATCCCAAAAAAAGTTGGGTACTTCAGTCACAACAAAACAAAAATAAAGGTTAAGTGGTGATGTCTTTGACAGTTATTCATGCACAAGAAGTATCTACTTGTTTTGTTTAGACACCAGAAGATGGTACAATGGATTTTTACTGTCAATTGTCACGCCATGAATCTTGAAAGTGTGGCACAAGTATGCTTCCTTTAGATAATACAGATGGAACCCTTGCATGTCTTAGATATGTATGTACACACACAAGTACAAATCAGCAAAATATGTGCCTGAGAGCGCGCGCACCACCTAGATCTAAAAATTCTCGACCAATAAGAATGGGGAATCATAAGTGTGACAGTGAACAATATTGAAAATAAGACCCCATAAGTAGCAGCTCGTAGGGATGGAGAATGGCTGGGACTCAGGTGAGGCTCATATAAGCCCAGGTCAAAGCTCGTTTAATTTTCTTGAATTCAAGCCTGACTTAGTGATCAGACTTGGATTTCCAGACAGAAGCCCATTTCTAAAATGAATAGTCAAACTCAGGCCATAAACAGGCAAACATTTTTATGTAATAAATAATAAGTAAAACAATTTTAACATAAAAAATACTTAGATTAATCAAGTAGAAAAATACTTAGACAAAATAAAGTAGAAAAGACAATGTTCATATATTATGAATAAATTAAGGGATTTTCCATATCGACATCTAAAATGTTTGCTGATTTTGTATTCACCCCCAAAATCTTCATATTCCATTTCACTACCCAAGCCTTATAAGTTGGGACAACCCCATATTAAAATATTTTTGGAATATTCTTTTTTAGCCTCAGAGCTTATATAATCCTATCCTAACTATCAAAGTACCCCTTCATCTCTTTCCTTTCTTATTTCCCTCTCACCAAACCAAATTCTCTCATGTCAAACCCAATAATTCCACTCTAACTAGCCAATTCTCCAACCTCGTAACTCCCAACAGCTCTCTTTCCTCTCCCAATTCCAACGGCTCTCTGCCTCCCCCTTCTTCTCGGTGAGCAGACCAAAACTCAGCATGCCATTTTAATGAAATCTAGCTCTTTTGGTGGTTGCTAGGGTTTTCAGGTGGTAGGAAAGTGGGGGGGGAGAGAAAGATAGAGAGAGAAGGGTGAGTGTGAGAGTGAGAGTGAGAGTGAGAGAAAGTATTGGAGTGGAGAAGAGGAATTGATGGGGGCAGACCGATCCCATTCATTTTACTTAAGGTAGTTTGGTGTTTTGACCATCCTGCTATTAGAAAACAAACAACAACTAACGTGTGAAGTTTTTTGTCTCAACTTATAAGATTTAGGTTGTCAAAATGAAAATATAAAGATTTAGAGGGTGAATACAAAATTAACAAAGATTTAAGGTGTGGATATGAAAAAAACCCATAAATTAATAATCATATTAATAAGTAAAACATGTTTAGTAAAGTATGTTTTAGTTCACCTATAAATTAATAATCATATTAATAAGTAAAACATGTTTACTAAACTATGTTTTAGTTCATCCTTGTAACAATAGAGGGTGAGAGAGATTATAATTCTCTACTAATGTGACCGATAGAGATTCATTATCTTATAAATTCATTTCAGCATTACGTACGTACAATACTGCACAAATCCAACATATATGACAATAAGGTGAATACAAATATCTAATCTCAGACAAATACATAAAGATATAACTCATTTAAGAGTTAAAGCCCACATATATCTGACTTAAAAATCAGCCCAAAACTTTGCCCCAAGCATAAAACTTATAAATACTTGTCGCAAACCCCATTCTACCGGGGCCAGACTGAGTAAAACCTAGGCAGGCCCCAACCTTAGCAGCTGGACTGTTGACTAGTACCATCAAATATCTGAATCTCGTAGACTTTCAACAAGTTCAACAATCCAAAAAATAATAATAATTGATCTGTTCAGACCTTACTATAAAGTTCCATATTTCTGCCAAGCTATATAGTCCATGTCTATATTACAGCAAGCTAAAGCAAGAAGTTCAACCTTGGACTGTCATGCTCTTGACCCTAGCTTAGTGGCACAGGTGCTTCAGAATCTCAACCCTTCTCCTTAACAGCCAATGGTTAAACCTTGTAATGAACATTTGTTACTTACTTTAAAGTATGTGCCTTTTAGTTGTTGGTCCCATTTAATACTAAATAATACTACTTTAGTCTAGGCCTGCAAAGTGATTGCAACATCCATCATCATCATGTGAGCTGTTATCGTATTAAATCCAACCAGCTACGGACCATAATCGAAGTCAAGAAAACTCCATAGAAGAACTAACCCAATTTTTCCTACAATCATTAGGATATTAACAGAACAGGTGCCAAAATTCTGGATATGCAGCTATAAGCTTATAGTGAGAGAAACTATAATGCCTGTGAAATCTTTCCTACAAGGTATAATACATGCAATGCAATTAACAGAGAGTGAGATAAACTTCACTGGACACACAATTTAAGCTCACACAATACTTGATTTGTGAACCTATAGTTTTCGCAGAGTATCCAAACATTTCAACCTTGACTATTATGCATAGCTCAAGTCTTGAGCTGTTAGCAGGTCAAAAAGGAAAGCAACCAGGATTAAACTTCGTAATGTGTTTTCGGGGGAAAAAAAAACTTTTCCAAGTTTATTATCTTGAGCAGACACATTACATATGAGACACATGATAACTAATGTTTCATCAAAGTTCAACTCAGACTGCATCATTTGGGGGCCTTACGGATGTGCCTTACAACCCCATAAAGGAGGTATCTACTTAAGTGAGCTAAATTACTATATCTACAAAGCTGATATTGGACAACAACAAAAAGTGAGAACTGAGAGGATATCTAAATTTCATCAGTAAAAAAGCAAGAAAAGTGAGGACATAAAAATTAAATACAGTAAGGGAAAGAGGAAACAGAATGGTCAATTATAGATACAGATCCAACACATTTGGATATAAATTTCATCTATAATATTAAATTTCCCAGATACCAAATTGTCAGAACAATATCTGTGTAGAAAACTGCAAACTAAAATGCTTCAAGTCACACAGACAAACTGTTTGGAAAGGAAAAATATAGGAACATGCATGATGTTTAAGTTATTGTCATCAGCTTAGTCACTCTTTTTGTTCCAAAAATAGAAACAACAAATTACTGTTTCCCACATAATTCAAAGCTTGTAGGAAAATAAACTGAGAAAGAGTCATAGTACCATCTTATCTGTGTTATACCGGGAAGCAAAGCCAATTCCAGACTTTCTTTGGTGGCCAAGCCAAAAAACTTCAGTTCCTAAAGACAAATTGGGAGTGACGCTCTGCAGGAATTTAAAAATAATAAGAGTCAAAATTGGTCAGAATGCAAGACGGATACTGACTAAAAAGCATGGTAAAGTATGTGTATGTGTAAGTGTATGTGTATGGGAAAGATAATATTACATGTGAGGTGTAATATAAGAGTTTACACATCTATGTAAAAACACAGTGGATCATCCACATTGATGACCCAACTATTCATTGTGGTCTACACAATCTAAAACCCGTGAGAAATTGATCAGATACTCCTTGAAAAATAGCTTGATCAGATATTCCTTGAGAGATTGAGCTTGTCCTACATGAATTAGCCTTTGGTAGTTTCGGTTATGTTTCTATGTTTCAAGTAAACAATCTACAAACAGAAACAAATCCAGACCACTCTCTTCGAGATAACTGCACTTCTTTTACAATGAAATATTTTCTACCTAGATAGTGCCTCTTCTCAAGATGTTCATTTCAATATATGAGCTGACGATGGCTCGTTCAAATGGACTGAGCTAGAACTTCAGGATTGACTGAATGAATATAATATTTCAAGGGAAATGAAATGAGACAGAATAATGTCAGATTTGAGGAAAACTTTGCATCCAATAAAGTAGTAAACTAGGAGAAAAAATGAAGAGGGAAACTGGAGTCACAACAAATAATCATTAGGATAACAATAAAAGAAGAAAGACAAAAAAGGGTAAGAGAAGAAAATAAATAGATTTCTGCACTTAAACAGCATCAAAACGACTATCCCAGATTCTAGGTCAGCTACGTGAATCCTTCTCTCTACTCAACTATGTTGAGGATCAGGCCCACAATACCCTTATCAAAATCTGACATTATTCATTCTATTTTATCGATTCCAATAGCACATGTATAGACCTAAAAAGACTTTCAATTCTCCACAAACAATACATCATCACTAAAGTTTGTGTCAACTGCCCAGGAACCATGCACTGTTTCTTTATTCTTTTTCTTTTCTTTTTTGCAAAATCCAGAAAAAGAGAGCACTTCATTTCTTGAGATATTTACTTAATTAGACTACATTTCCCAGCAAAACTTTGTACAAGAATTCGAGAAGGGCTCTTCTAAAGCATCTCTCCTTCTGGAACCAGAACATCTACATGAATAAGAAATTTGAACTTTAAATATTTGTAATCTATATTACTCTAGAAAATTTTGAATGGACTCTATAATTGCGGATATTATTAATTTTGGCTTCGGCTGAATTCTAGTCGTTTAGCCCTGTTAAGATTGGGGCATTGACCATTCATCTCTAAATAAAATTTGGCTAAGCCTCTCCTTAATACACCAAACATATTGCATCACAATTTTAACAGATCTGGGATTTACATCAATGAAACCACAATTAAGACAGAATTTCTGTATGCGGAAAACCTCACCTCTTGTACTAACTAGTTTTTCTTTAACCCCAAAGCAAAGACTGCATACATCATAGTCACCTTTAATCACCTCTCATCAATGCCTACCACTAAGCTCTACGCTACTAGCTAGTTGGATCGTGTTTTGAAAAGGGAAATTCCAAGAAAAAAAAGGAATTTGAAAAAAGTGCTTGAAAATTAAAGAAATTCTTCAGTTTACAAAAGCAAAAAAGCAAATTTACAATCAAATATATCAAACTGAATCCATAGTCACCTTTCACATAGAATAGTTGTGTTGCCATCCAAATTACTGATTCTCATTTTGTAACTTCTGATTGTCATAGAATAACCATGGAATAGTGTAAACCAAATGAATCAAGGAACTGGCAGATTAGCAATTGATGCATGCCTGAGCAATAGAACATATGTGCATGAAACAAGACAAGGAGACAAATCCACCACAGAGATCAGCAAGTACATAGTGAAGACTGAAGAGCCTAAAAGAAATGCATGTGAATGCTGATATACGAGCCCCCTAGCAAAAAAAAATGTAGGATGCAAGATGGACAAATAGTCAGATAATTCCATCAAATAAGTATCAACACATATGCCTGTTTGGTTAAGGGTGGAAGTGAGGAAGTAAGGAAGTGAGGAAGTGGTAATAGTTCCCTTTGGAACTTGAGAATTGGTTGGTAAGTTTTCCGGTGTTTGGATGTTGTTGGGAAGTGTGGTTTGGAAAATGTTATGTCTTTTCCGGTGTTTGAATGGCAATGGAAAGTGAAAGTGAAAAAGCTGACCACAAAGTTGACCGCAAAATAATATTAAAATAAAAATTAATTAAGAAAAATAAAAAATGGACTGTAATTAGAATGCAAGTGAGATTTACATGGCCAAAAAATTAACTGTTTTATGCTACAACTTATTACAAATGAGATTTACATGACCACAAAATTAACTGTAACACTCTGGAAGTGAGGAAATAGTTGTGTAAAAGAGAGAAGAAAAAAGGAAAAGAGGTTTTCTTATTTTTCTTTTCCGGTGTTTGGATAGATAAGGAAGTGAGCAATTATACTTCCCCATTTCCTTACTTCTGCCCACTTCCTTGCAACCAAACACGCCCTTAATCTCAGGATCTCAGATCAGAAATATTAACAGGTCAATATTCTTAGGTAATAAAAATCTTGGATGTCCGTAAATATAAAGGAATGGTGCAGTGTAAAGATTCATAAATTACTGGACTGTAGGATTGAGCATTTACCTGGATATAATTGGCCCCATAGAAGGCATTGTTCCCTATCTGAAACTGAGTCCTGTAATCACGACCCTAAGCAAACAGAAGAAAATACTTGTTACAAAGATATCAAATAGAAAGTAGAATCTAATCTCTATTAATAAGGTTGGCACTGCCCGCTCCCACTTCCTTTTTAACTCGCTTGTGAAACATCCGATACCAGAAAATTAGAAAATATAAAGAAGAAACCTAGACCGATAAAAAGAACTCCAGCCAAATTAGTTTATACTGTCTACAGACCTCATCAGCTACAGCACTAAGTATTCTACCGCACCCACATACACACATATGAACACAACATATAGCATATATACACACACAACATACACATACATATGCCCAGATAATACATATACATACATGTGTTACGAATACATATTACACATATAGAGACATAAGTACATATAAATATATGGATACACTCTTCATTGTTAAGTCTGGTTTTATCTGACAGTTTGTGCAGGATTGTTTGCTCTACAGGGCATGTGCTGTAAAGAGAGAGGTGCTCATGGAGGTTGATAAACAAATGATAAAGGGTGGGTGTCTAAATATATGAAGACTGCCTATTCTAGAGTCCAGATGTTGCAGATGCTGAAATTTCTTCTTACATGTAAGCTGACACAAAATTGAGTTGCAGCTGGTGCTGCTGTCGAAGTACTGGTGCTCATGAGATTTAGACTGGTACAGCCGAGGAAAAATCAATATGGCAGAATTCTGTCTGATACGAAGATGCTTGTGCAAAACTCCTACTGAATTCTTGTGTGAGTCAGATATGTATACGCTGATGGAAATTTGAGGTGCTGATACAAAATTCTTGAGCTGGTGGTCCTTGTACCTGATCTGAGATTTACTACCATGCTAACTTGTACAGGAAGGTCCGATCTTGAACATAATACTTAATATAGAACTCATTGTGATGGTGTTTTCTATTGATGTTATTGTTGAGAATATATCATTGTGGCTGAAATTTCATGCATGGCTGGTATGGAGGGTCTAATGTTAAATTGAGAGGGTGGATACTGCATGCCCTGTTTTAAATATCATCCGAGTAGGCCGAGATATAGGCCGATATCTCCTTTTTTTGCGTGCTGCCGATACGATATGGGAAAATTGTTCGCCCATATTGTTTGCAACAAAAAAACGACCGATATTTGAAATATCGGCCAATAAATAGCCCGATATGAGTCGGCGCAAAATTGAACGGTCTGAATTTATTTTAATTGGGTTCTTTTTTTTAACCCATCAGCATTAAGCCCAAACCCAACCCGTCACCCGGCTATATAAGTGTTGTTTGCATCGTTAGGGCTAAATTTTTCTCCTCCGTGAATTGACGGCGACGAAGCTTAATTTTCAGATAAGTAGATTATACAACTTTTAATCTTATATTTTCAATTCCATGAAATAACTTATTTATTGCACGATCCACAATTGCGTGCAAATGTACATTATTTTTTTACCGCCTTTACATGCATATTACATCATTTTTTATTTAGTACATGATATCTATGACACTAAACCAACTTTTAATTATCAGTATTTCATTATATATAGTGTCCGATATGAACACTCGATATGCGCACGTATCCCCGATATCTCCCCCGATACCCGATATCCGATATCTGATATGGAAAACCCCCCATCCGATATGATACCGATATCCGATATTTAGAACCTTGACTGCGTGAGCTGTTGATGTGCCATGTAACATGAGCATGTCATAATTTTCATTAGGTGCCTAGAAATGTATTCATAAGGAGAGGAGAATCCACCAAGAAATGTATCATATGCACATTTAATGATTTAACTCAAATTAATAAATTCACTTACTGCTCAACACACACATGCATGCACATAGAAAGATTGACATGGCTACTTATGGAAGGATTTGAATGATAATCCTCTCATTCAAACTCAATGATAGGATATTCAAATGGAAAATCCACCACGTCATTTCAAGTACTTAAAAACTAAAAGTCAAGTGCAATGAGCTCTTCTACTCATTCATTAACTAGCACAATATGGAAGGCGAAAAATAGCACGTCGCTTGGATATATGATTTCGACCACACAAGTAATTGATCAAAATCTTTGATAATGATTTACACACTTTAAAATATTTATACACCAATTTTTGCCAGGTATCAATTGTCAAATATTTAGAACTTTAAACTTAACAACTTGTTAATATGCCATCTATTTTGCTCTACACAATGAAGATCAACTTGAATGGAGTAGATCTTCATTACAACTTTCCTATTATTGGATTTGAACAGGAAGGAATCTCTATACATATATACATACATACATACATACATATATGAAAACAAACACATACATACATGACACGCATACATATATAGATATATACATGTATGTATATGTGTCAACATGATATGAGCTGTTCTGCAAGCCCTATAGATATACAAGCCCTATAGATATATGGATGAGAAATTATAATTTGGACACCATTTTAAGCATGGACATATATATATATAGAGAGAGAGAGAGACCATTTTAAGCATGGACATTTATTCATGCATATATATATATATATATATATATATATATAGACTTGTATCCTTTCAAAAGGATTTGATCCCGGATCCTTCCCACTCAAAATCAACCCTCCAACATTCGAATACAAGATCCACTCCGTCGAAGTTGATCTATACTATTTCAAGTATCTATAAACCAAAAATCAAGTGTTTTAAATACTTTTGCCCATCCATCAAGCGACGCAAAATGGACGGCCGAAAGTAGTGAGTGGTTAGATCTATGTCTTTAGACATACAAATTCTCGATCCGGCCATTCATTATGATCTAAACATTTAAAAAACCCTATAAACTAATTTTTGTTAGATTTCAAATGTTCTACACCGTTAAACTAACCAACTCACTATTTAGGCCGTCCGTTTTTCCCCTACTTGATGGATGGGCAAAGTATTTAAAACACTTGATTTGGTTATAGATACTTGAAATAGTATAGATCAACTTCAACGGAGTGGATCTTGTATTCGAATGTTGGAGGGTTGAATTTGAGTGGGAAGGATCGAGATCAAATCCTTTTGAAAGGATACAAGTCTATCTCATATATATATATATATATATATATATATATATATATATATATATATATATGTGTATGAAAACACACACATATATACACGACACACATACATATATAGATATATACATGTATGTATATGTGTCAACATGATACGAGCTGTTCTCCAAGCCCTATAGATACATGGATGAGAAATTATAATCCGGACACCATTTTAAACATGGTATAAAGGGCCCAATTTGTTATATTGTTAGCATGCATTTTGCAGCTAGTCGATGCATGGATGAAGGCCTCCAAACCACAATGTTTCATCCTCATGCTTTAAGGGATATAGATCACTATGATCACCATGTGCATTTGAAACAGCAGTAAAGAAAATTTCCAGCATTTGCAGCTTACATCCTTTTTCCACATGTATAAACACATATGCACACACATACACATGCACACGACAAGATACGTAAGTATCAATTGAGGAGACAACGAAGCAGGTACCACTAAATGAAATTGGACCGCAAGGACTCCTCAGAAAATTATTTTATTTGACAAAGTTCAGCATCAACTTGACAGAACCTTTACTTAGTGTGTTGTGCATGTTAGAATTTACTAGTTACACATCCCACAGAAAAGGCCAATTTTTTTACGCCCAAGGTCCACGTTCTTGCTACTAGAAAAAAGAAATGACAGCTTCGGTACTAATCAAGGCCAAAAAGAATTTAGACTGTTGAAAGAAGCGCTTGCTTGTGATGGAGAGGCCGCAGTTTAGGTACAGCTACCACTGTGTTAAGAAGACTTGTAGATCTATCAGAAAAGATCTTAATACTGCAACTGAAGAATTGTTGAGGTCAATAGAATCAGTAATTGGTATCACTTTCTGCCACCCACTATGCCTTAGTTAACTGGGACATAAGCAACTGCTAGTTTATTATATAATATGCAGCAACAGGAGTGTATTTCCATCTCATTTGAGCAACACTACATAACATCAACAGGAAGAGCTTACTTCTGGAACATTTACTGCCTAGAACAAACACTAAGTAGCAACAAGAAGAAGCTTATGTGTAGATTACAAGACTGCTCAAAACAGAAAAGGCAAAGAGTTTGACCTTTTAACTTTTAGCAGAGTTTGGCCAAATTGGAAAATTACAAAGCATCCAATATAGAAGAAGAAAAAAGTAAAAAAAGGAAAAACAATGAGCATTTATGGGCAGAATATCCAAGAACAATGTGATCTGAAACACAAAAGAGTCCAGCTAAGAAGTAAACAGGAAAACCCATCAGTATAGTCAGATTCTTAATGAAAAGAAACATAGGACCAAATCTACTGATATCCTCAAAGAAGATGGTGCAAGATATGGAATGTTTAAGAAAGCTTTAACTTGTGTGCAGTGTACAAATTGACGATAGCGCTTGAAAACCTTGTAGGAAATGTACAGTCACAACCAGATTACATATAGTTATCTATGATTTTACATATAGTTATCTATGAATAATTAAGGACGCCAGGTGCTAGAGACTGCCGCAATACAATAATAATAATAGGGGTCAAGGATATGAAGTGTGTAAGAGGATAACAATAGCGTAGTTAGAGATACAAATCCAAGAAGCAAAGTTTCAAAAAACGTATGGTAGGTGTATGTAGGATGGGAATTTCATGGAGGAAGGCAGATGTAGAATGCCTTGACCAAAAGAAGTCACCAGAACTATGAAACTTTATACAAGTCATCAGGCTGGAAAATTTGAAATCTGCCGCAAGGCTAACAACAACACAGAAACGTTCCAAGAAGCAGCCTATGATGACGCCTTTAGCTGCCACTAAAGCGGTTTGGAGCATTGCTCATGCCGATCTGGGCATAAGCAGGCCAAGAGCGTGATGGTTGGCCACTCCATTTTGATGAAGGAAGCATTTCAGCCTGCAACTTTCTGGCAGCAAAATGATTCAGTAGATTTTTGTTTCGCTGGTATTGAAACTCAGGGCGGTTTTTGTGCTTTTTGTTATGGCGTACAACATATTCTTGACTTTTTGGAGTTGAATTAACCATCTTGCTTTAGCAGTTGAATCAGCTACTAACCACTACATGGCATAACCATAGCATATTGCTATGTTTTCTTTTCCATGTTTGGAATCTTATGAGCACAATAACTCCTATGAGTATGCAAAACAAGTCAACCACTTTCAAGTTTCAACGTGATGTTGACATTTCAAACTTAATAAAATATTAAACATACAGTTTTAATCAATAATTTACATATTGCAATAAGGTGTGTTTGTTCTGCATAAACTAGAGTAGATGTAAACCACTTTGCAGTAACTGGAATCTTTCAGTTTTATTTTGTTTTAATTACAGCTGCAATGGAACTGCAAAAACTTAAATCTCACTTCATCAAGGTGAACTAACGCTGATAACTCCCTCAAAAACATTAATAGCTGCGAGTTGTAAATTGTCAATTGAACATTATGAGCTGCACTAGGAACATTATTGCAGTTCTATTTGCATCAAACTAAAGAAGTGTAGCTTCAAAAAATGTGCTTCAGCCTTTGATGTGCTTACATCTCAAGCGACCAATTAAAAAATGAAGAACAGAAAAACCTTTACAAAAAGGGTAACTAAATAAACCCAAGCTATCTACTTTTTCCCCCTTTATCAGATTTTTTTTTTTTTTTTTTGAACTTTAGTTGACGTCATGAGCAACTAGTCTGTAGCTTAAGAAACAAAAGAAAAGGTCATTAATCTGTTAGGTTATTACTCCATCAAGATGACCTCCTAACATGGTTATAGAAGCTGACATGGTGACCATGATCTCCAGGAAAAAAAAAAGCAGTTTCTGCTCTTCCATGACAGTTGACTTAGATCCAAATGACAATGAAAATGGTCATAGCTATGAATGGCAGCTAAAGGATTGAATCGCCAGACGACTTCCATTTAGGACCAAACTACAAATAAATTATCCAATAAAAGCTACTAAAACGTGAACTTATCAAATTGACAAAATAGCACACTAATTGAAAAGATAAAGCAGAAGATCAAGAAGAAATCCACAAAGAGAGCTACATATTCCAGATTTACATAATCGCATTCAACAAACCTAAGTTGGCAAGCGAATTCATATTAGTACATTGTATGTGGTCAGGTTTTCTGGAAGCTCTTAGCATTAAAAGCGCATGCCATCCAACAACGAACAGAAAGCATTCTAAACAGACCCAGATTTTTTTTTCCCAAGTCATACAAAAGTTCCTAAGATCAACTTGAATAGATTTGCAAGTAAAACAACAAAATGATGGCATCATGAACCGGACTCTGATTGGATTGAGGTACCAAGTGCACCAAAATTCAGTTAAAAGAAATGCAAGTAAACTTTCATAGCGACAAGGAAAGGTACAACCAGTTGACACGAAGGTGTCAAGAGAAGACTAACCTATAATCAAAATTGAACATTCCTTGAGAGTAATGGGGTTCATTTGTAAGCTGGAATATGGCAACCAAATATTGCTTAGAAAATGATCAACAGTTTAACTACATAAAATGAAATGCCAACTTAAGTGAAACTGACCCATCCTTAACTTTCTAAACAAAAATTTACCTGAGCATTGACCTTCATAGTAAGATTATCAGTCAAATCACACTTGACTCGTGCATTCATTCTTCCATCAGTCATTATCCTGCCCACGAGCATCAACTATAGAAATACCAGAAATAAGATGGCATACCTAAATACTTCAGGGAATGGTACACAAATATATAGAAGGGAAAAATGATCCATAGACATCTTATGGCCAACAAAAGATTTGAAGATCTAATAGGTGCTGACCTTTGGGTCCAGAAAATTGGCCCCGAATTCATAATTTGCAGTAGGAACCTTGACAACATCAGAAGATTGGGAAGGGAGTTCCACAGATCCCATAAATACACTGGTTATGGTTTCATGTAAAAGGATTTAGAGCCGACATTTAGAGGAAAGTATATCCATTTTATGCAGTAAATCCTAAATTACCTGTGACTCAGAGAAAACTTCTGGTTCAGGCCCTTTGTAAAGTCAAAACGCAAGCCTTCAAAAAGCTCAGGTTTCAAAGACACTGCAATCAGAACATAGCAGAAATAAGGTAATGCTAGCCATAGAAAATCGCCTTCTAACTCTCCAATCTTTGTAACAAATGTCTGTAATCTTGACATACGTATAATTGAAACATCTATTGAACCAATAGCTGGTGCAATTACTGGGCATTGAATCAACAAAAGAAGGAGCTCCTATATCGTAGATAGTATCTGAATAAGTCGAGAAACATGAGTATGGTCAGTGGAATCTTTACTTCCAACAAAGGGCAGGCTATATATGCAAATATCATCTCCACTAACAAGAAACTTCAGCAAATGTGAAGGATGATCTTGTCAGCATGGACCAGACCTTTAGAAATAATGAAATCCATGGCAGACAGAAAAATAACAATAATTTCATATTATAATTCCTGAAGTTTAACCATCAGCTAGTTTAGTGGATATCACCTATATCAGTATGCAACCTAATATATACAAGGAGATGGTTAAAAAATTACGTTAAGCCCGACCGTTCAGTAATGTTTTTCCGCGATTATGTAGTTATGTGGGAAACAATTTCAAGTTTTCCAAGAACAAAATCGCTGAAGTGAGAAAAACAATTCAATTCTAAAGATTCTGAACTCACTATTCCCACTATTAACAAGCCTGGTAGACACTGAAAAGACGCCTCTTTGCCCAATCAGCAAAATGGTAGTAAAAGGATTATTGAAAAATGAAAAGAGGATAACCATCAGTTGTTAATATAACATTTGTTAAGATAAACCGCGGTCATCAGCTACATATATAACCGTTTTGAGGTGAGAGAACTATAAAGATGAAATAATTAACTTGGATGACACAACTCACAATTTCGTTGATGATTTCTTCTTTTAATGACCAAATCTAAAGTACTCTAGATTGATATTGCGCACTACAGGCCACCTAAGCAAAATTTTGCTGACCATCTCTATCTTTCAATACCTAGACTCCATAATGTTGGCTTCATCGTGCGTTGAGAGTCTACATGATACTAGGGTTTCAACTTCAATCTTGATGGCATTGGAAACCAGATGCACAAGAATCAATTTTTGCTTCCACAAAAACAATTCGCAATAAAAGAACATCTTTTACAACTAGGGTCTCTCAACCCAACATTCTCTAACCATCAAGATCACGACAAATATCCTAAACAAATAAAAAAGAGAAGAGATGGAGAATCTCACTCAACGCTTCTCTCTGGATCTCCTCGAACGGCACGGGGCAAGGGAGATTCAAGTAATCGACCTTCTCCGGCATCTTCTCCTTCGCCTCGTCGGCCTTGGGCGGCAGCGCCACCGCGAGCCCAGCAGCGGCGCCGGTGCCGGGGGAGGAGGGGCGGCGGCGTGGCTGACGGACGAACCCATCGATCAATCCCAAAATGTTGTCGAAATCTGATATGGTGCTAGGGTTTAGGGGAGGGCGGCGATGGGTCTCAGTTCCGATTTTGTCGAGGTTTGGTGAAGGGGAATGTGAGATTGACAAGGGACTTTTGCGGCTGGTGGCTGGGAATTGTGACTGAGGTTTAGGGAGGGTTTTTTCGGCTTCCGTGTGAGTCTCAAAGGGTATTTCTTTGTAGAAGCAGAGTTTGCATACGTCGCATGTCGTAGTTGCATACTATCAGCGCATGAATACCGCTCAGGAGATTAAAATTATTTTTGTTACAAATGAATGAATCTGCTCATCTACTAGCATGATAAAAGTCACTGTATGATGACGCAAGCGATAATGCAAGCAAACAAATAGTACATACATCATACTCAAGGTTTTTCTATAAATAAATCCTTCCTGATTCATTTCAATGTACACTTCAGAAATCAATAAGAATTCTAACTTCTACTCTTTAGAATTCTCTGTTTCGGTGTTATAATTTATAGGTTTTACAACACGTTATCAGCACAATCGCTCTAGTTCTGTTATCAGCCTCTACCTCTATCAACTCAAGGAAAAAAATTTTATCGCAAGCCTCTACCTTCATTAACTTAAGGTAAAAGTTTTGTAACGAGTCTCCACTTCCATTAGTTCAAGGAAAAGTCTTATCAAAAGTTTCAACCTCTATCTCTACTATCTCAAGGTAAAAATGACAAGTTATTCTACTTATAATACTCGTCTAACACCACTACAATATATGAAATGAGGGTCTGCCACCTATCTATAGTAATGTGATGTGATTACGAAAAACTAGATATTATATACTAATTATATTCATATAACACCATTACTATATATGAAAAGAGGCTCTACTATCTATTTATAGTAAAGTGATATGATTATGACAAACTAATAATTTTTTTATTATTATCTTTACTAACCTCTCAATTGTTGCTTGCGTGCCCAAAGCTATCAATATTATATATTTTATTGCTCTTCTATTTATATTTGTATAAATACTTACTGAAATATTTATCAAGTAGCGTAGTGTGCAATATTTATTTCAATATATATTGCTTCATTAATTATGTCTGCAAAACACCCACCAAGGAAATTGACGTGTCTATATTATAAGTCATATATATATATATATATATATATATATATATATATATATATATATATCAGCCGATGGCTGAGAGACCCTCTCAGCCTGCGGTGACGTGGCACATTATTAGCCACACTAGGAAGGACGCCCCGCCTATTGAAACAGTTGAAATTACTAAATGCCCCTGCGGTAAAAGATAGTGGATCTGTATAGTTTATTATTATTTTTATATTTCTGACGTTAGTCAATATTGTCACAATTATCTTTTATAACTGCGACCAACTCCATCAAATCACGAAACTAATTTGAATGCTCTTTATTAAATTTTTTTTTAAAATTTTATTGCTTCTTTATTAATTTTTTTTACGCAGATATTATATATTTTAGGAATGCGTCTAAGCTCGTAGTTGTCAATATAAAATAATTTCTCAATAGCTTTAAATTTTTTTACGCAGATATTATATATTTTAGGAATGCGCCTAAGGTCGTAGTGGTCAATAAATTAATTTCTCAATAGTTTTAAAAGCGCTCTTTATCGCAGTCTACAATTATTTAATTTGTAGATTTTTATGATCTGTAAGAATTTTACTGATTTCGAATATAGTCACAGTTTACTTTTTTCGCATGTAATGTATAAATTATTATTTTTTTTTACGTATTGAATGCGAATAAGGACTGCGACTATGATCGCAGTGCTTAACGAGAGTACGTCGTGGATGTCTTTTTTGCTAGGTTAAATGTATTAACGGTGACTAAGAGCTGATACTATAATCGCAGTTTACGTATTATTTTATATATTTGTTCTTCACTGCGACTGTTGTCTCAGCCACCTATAAACTACTAAATTATTTTTTACATATTGCATGTGATCAAGGACTGCGCTATGGTTGCAATACTTACGACAGCATTTGTGGATGATTTTTTGCTAGGTTAAATGTAATAACGGTGACTAAGGACTGATACTATAGTCGCAGTTTACGTATGATTTATATATTTGCTCTTCACTGTAACTGTTGTCTCAGCCGCCTATAAATTACGAATTTTTTTTACTTATTGCATGCGAAATAGGACTGCGACTATGGTCGCAGTGTTTAAGGGCAGCAGCAGTCGTAGTTTTTCTAATTTGTGATATACAGTGAAATATACTGATTTGAGAGGATTGTGATCATGTTCGCAGTATTATCTGTTTATATAGTTTTAATTTTGGACTGCGATCATGGCAGCTGTTTTAACTTTATTGAATGCAAAACGATCAAACTATTTATGACTGGACAGCGACCGTGGTCGCAGTTTCATATGTAATTATTATATGAGTACTGCGACCATTATCGCAGATAAGATGCAGAAATAATAACTATACGGTATACTTTATATGTATTTTAAAAATATGAAAGATTATTTTACAGATAGAAGTAAATTTTATTTATAACATAATATGGTCAGAAAGAGACCTTACAAAAAAAAAGCATTAAAAGCTCTTAAAGAGAAAAATAAAATAACGTTGAATATCAGAAGATTAGGAAATCCTAATCCTCGTCGTCATCACCATCATAAGCAGATTCGTCGTTCATTCTCCTCGTCTTCCTGTTCATCACTTATCTCCTCATCATCTTCCTCTTTTTGAGGGTGTTTTGGTTCATCGATAAACTTTCAGAATGGATCGTTTCTATCAAGCTCTTCGTCTGATCCGTGTAGAGAAGAACCTGTTAAAGATATGCTCAAAGAAAGCGAGCCTCCAGCATCAGAGGACATGCTTTTATCAAGCATGTCTCTGTAAAATGGCAGAGGAATAAGTTCCTCCTCACTAAGCCCCATGAAAACTTCATCATCCTCATGAAGAGGAGGATCAGATAAATATTATTTGATGTAGTGAGATAGTCAAAAGGAGTGAAGTTCAGACTGGTATTAGATTCACTAGAATACCCTGAAGAAAGATGACCGGTAGGTGAATGATTAAAGTTGAAATCTGAGTATTCAGAGGAAGAAGATGGGGAAGACATGATTCAAGAATGAATTATTTTCTAGAAGTTTTGAAATCAAATTGAAAAGGAAGAGCAAAAATATCATTTTTTGATATGAGATAATATATTAGTTACAAGCACTATAAAAAGGTCAATAATGTGAAAGAACATAAATATAATAATAATTGTGTTATAGGTGACGGTTGAGTATTCGAAGAAGTGATAAAAAGAAATTAAATATTTAATTGAAGAGTTATGGCGAGAGAATCTGAAGAGTTCCTTTTTTCAGAGGTTTATTACGTGAACTACAAATTAACTTTTTATAAAATATTTTTTCTATATCTTTAAATTACGTATGGTGCACATCTTTCCTTTATCGAGATTAATATTAGTGCATCTCTTTTTCGAGACTGTTGTCGTATCACGGTAGATAGAATATTAATTACTTCATTTAATTCAGAATAATTAATATAGTATGTTATAAGATGTGATATACGCGGACTGATCTTAGGGTCGCAGGGCTAATCTACTTTGTAAAATTATCAAAAATCTGAAGGCATGCGAAAAAAGACAGCGACTGTGGTCGCAGTGCTGAACGATAGCATGTTTCGTCTGTTATTTTATGCGAATAAGGAATGCGACTAGGGTCGCAGACGTGATATAAAATTGAAAGTTATATTATATTAAGTCTGCGACCATGGTCGGCAACAATCGAAAGTTTTTGTTATACTATGACTGCGACTAGTGTCGCAGTCGTCATATAAAATTGAAAGTTATATTATATTAAGTAGCGACCATGGTCGCAGTGTTCGAAAGTTTTGTTATACTATGACTGCGACTATGATCGCAGACTTTATAAAACGATCAGAATTCTGTTACATAAGGCTTGTGAAAAAAGACAGCGTCTGTCGTCGGAGTGCTGAACGATATCATGTTTTGTCTGTTATTTCTATGCGAATAAGGAATGCGAAATAATTAACCATGTATTGTATTTCATATTTTTTTTTATACGTACATTTATAATAAAAAAATCAATATACGGTTGCCCACATTAAATTTCATTTTTCTATTCATTTCAGTTTCTTTATTAAACCTATATGAATTGAAAATAACACGAAATAAAATAATAAAAATCATATAAAAAATAACAGTTATTTATGTTTCAAGCATGTTTTTACTTTTCACTGCTGCTGTTTATTTCACATTATCTTGATCCAATTTTTTTCATTATAATTTCGATGTAGTAAAATTAGGAATTTTATAACTGTAGATATATTCAACTGAAAATTCTTTGTAACTTACAAATTTTTTAGGTAAAATTTTTTTGTAGATGAGTTTTTGCTAGTTTAGAAGTAAAAAAGAGGTAAAATTTTGTTGTGGATGAGTTTTTGCTAGTTTAGAAGTAAAAAAGGGGTATTGTGGTCAATCTGATTCACGATTCTTTAGGCAGGCAGGATTTTTTTTTTTTTTTGGCGCCTATACTCTGCGACCGATATGTGGCATATATTCAGCCACGTCACCGCCGGTTGAGAAACTCTCTCAGCCGTCGGCTGAGGTACAGTAACCCCTATATATATATATATATATATATATATATATATATATATATATATATATATATATAATATATATATATATATATATATATATATGAGAAAAATGTATATCAGCCCGCGGGCTGAGAGTATTCTCTCAGCCTGCGGTGACGGCTCAATTTGTCACCTCACTGACTTGCGGCCCGCTTTTAGGTAGAAGTTAAATTACCAAATACCCCTTATGATAACTTTTCCTTATTGTTTATTATTATTATTTCCCCTTTTATTTTTGCCGCTCTTTTCAGATCAATTTTTCAGCCTGCGATAAAATTCTACTTTATAGTTTAATTTTTTTGTATATAATGTAGTCAGGGTCTTTGGTCGCATTGTACATTTAAACTGCGACCTTAGTCAAAGTCTTTGGTCGCAGTGTACATGGTTAAATGCGACCAAGGTCGCAGTGTTGTTATTGATATAAAGATGGCCAGGAACTGCAATCTAGGGTTGCATTACATGGACTGCGACTTTGGTCGCAGTACATTAAGTAATTAATTTTTTTGTATATAATGTAGTCAGAGTCTTTGGTCGCATTGTACATTTAAACTGCGACCTTAGTCAAAGTCTTTTGGTCGCAGTGTACATGGTTAAATGCGACCAAGGTCGCAGTGTTGTTATTGATAAAGATGGCCAGGAACTGCAATCTAGGGTTGCATTACATGGACTGCGACTTTGGTCGCAGTACGTTAAGTAAGTGTTGTTTTATTAAGTGTTGTTTTTGGATTAAGTCATTTTTTGAATCTAAATGAAAAATGAAAAGTTGTCTGTTGTCTGATGCGACTTGGAGTCACTCCGTGAGACGCGACCTGTCATAAAGATTTTATGAGATCTTTTAACGTCAAGTCTACTTTGACGAACCCCGCACCATTCGTTGTTTCCCGAAGCGGTTGTCCACGCGTCGGCTCTTCATTGGGTTTAGGCGTTAATGTCTTTTAATGCCAAACCGGCGCTGGCGGTTGGAGACCATTAATGCCGACGATTCTGATTAATGAACCATTAATTATGGTTATTATGGGCTGCCTATAAATAGGACTCACCCTCTCCCTTTAACAGCCCATAATTAGACTGTTTTCTTTCGAGAGCAATTGCTCTGAGAATTTCCGCCTTCTTCAGAGTCTCTAACAGGGGCCTGCCTCCATGGATGAAGATGACCCTACGGACGAACTTGATCGATGTTCGTCCACAAGGGAAGAAGTCATAGACCTCATCGTCCACAAGGGAAGAAGTCATGGTCCTCGTCGTTCACAAGGGAAGAAGTCATGATCCCTGACGAGGACTTAAGCCTCACCGAGATCTGCTCTGACTTGATGCACCAGTCAAGCTTGCTGGTAACGGATGGTCAGAGTGGGTATGGCGGCTGGGGATGTGGTGGATATAGTGGTGGGTAGCATACCTTGTGAGGTCTCACTCTCCCTCTCTTACCCAGAAGTGACATCGAGGAAACTCCATGCTCACTGGATAACCTTCTGGTGAAGAGATGTCCATCAACGAAAGATCGTATCCCGGCACTTTGGAGGGTCAGTTGGAATCGGAGGATTCTGCTGCCACCAGACCTCAAGAAGAAGATTGCTCTTAGTCAACAAGGGCTCTTTGATGTTTAGTCTTCTTGGCTACTTTGATGTTTAGTCTTCTTTGTACTGCTATATTGTAACACTCAATCTTATTATATAACAAAGCGTTTTGTATCATTTTCACATGCCTGAAGATAAATGTCTGGACATAAATAAAAGACCTCAATAACACCACTGCTCTTAGTCAACAAGGGATCTTTTTGATGTTTAGTCTTCTTTGTACTGCTATATTGTAACATTCAATCTTATTGTATAAGAGATCGTTTTTGTATCATTTGCACATGCCTGGAGATAAATGCCTGGACAAAAATAAAAAGCATATTTGTTTTTTTTAATAAACTACGAACTTGGTCGCAGCCATGCATTGCAAACTAAACAACTATGACCATAGATGACACTACAACCAAGGTCGCATAAGATATATTGCAAACAGTAATTACTGCGACAGGGTCGACACTGTGACCAAAGACTACGACTAAGCAACTGCTGCGGTGACGTGTCACCTCGTCGCAGTGTGTTGTTTACCTCGTCGCAGTGTGTTGTTGATTAAGACTAAAGACCAGCAATAGCGACCAAGATTGCAGATTATTTTTTTAAGACTGCGGCCATCAACTGCGACTAATGTCGCAGTGTTTGTGTGATATTTATAAAGACCACCAACTGCGACAAGGTCGCAGTGATGTTGTTGATTAAGAGTAAAGACCAGCAACTGCGACCAAGATCGATGTGTATTTTATTAAGACTAAACACCAACAACTGCGATCAAGGTCGCAGTTTATTTTATTAAGACTACGGTCGTTTATTTTATTAAGACTACGGTCAGAAACTGCGACCAAGGTAGCAGTGTTGTTGTTGATTAAGACTAAAGTCCAGCAACTGCGACCGAGGTCGCAGTGTATTTATTAAGTCTGCGTCCAGCAACTGCAACCAATGTCGCAACCTTTCATTTTAAAAATTTATAAGGGTGAAGTAATATAATTATTAACTGCGTCCATGGTCGCAGTATATTCGTTTAGCGTAAAATTTTTAAAATGAAGGTTTGTAACAATTGTACAGCATTTTTCAACCAAGACATAATAGTAAAAATGTAATTCACACAATTAACTTTAGAAAACAGATTTATATATTTATTTAAAAAAACAAAATACAATTTTTTAAACTTGTAATCCTCGTCATCCCCATCGTAATGAGAAAGAAGTTTGCGACTTTGGTCGCAGTACTGAAGGAGGTCGCATTGCTATACGATAGCATGTTTCCTCCGGTATTCTTATTCTGTATTAAGTATGCGACCATGAAATATTTTTTTTACTTTTCAATGCTAGAAGTCGCCGTCGTCATATAAAGGGGTATTTGTCAATTTGTTTCACGATTGTTTAGGCGAGATTTTTTTGATTTTTTTTGGCGCCCACACTCTGCGACCGATATGTGGCATATATTCAGCCACGTCCCGCAGGCTGAGAAACTCTCTCAGCCTGCAGGCTGAGGTACAGTAAGCCCTATATATATATATATATATATATATATATATATAATATATATATATTATATATATATATATAGTATATATATATATATATATATATAGACACATATACATACATACATATATAATGCATTCATTTACCATCTTCTTAATTATAAACATTTAATTGTATCAAATTCAAATTATTTTTCTCTCTCCTCCAACGGCTATATAACGGTTATAAACGGCTAGTGTTTACTTTACTCTATAAATTAGTTAATTCTAAACCACATAACTCACTTCTCAATCTCCTTTCATTTTCAAAGTTCTTAATCATCTCAAAAGTTTTCAATCAAAATTTTCGCAAGATACTTAGTCTATTTTTGAAGTTTATTATTACCGTTATCATTATCAATATTATTATCTTTTTATTGGAGATATGTCTCCTAGTGATTTTCATCTGAACATTTTACTTTTATGTTTTTTCCCTATAATTTTACTATTTTGTTGTAAAATAAAAATATTGTGATTCTAATTATTTGTGTATTTTGTGATATTTGTCACCATATCAAACTTTGCAAAGTTTGAGTTCATTCCACTTGATATCACGAGAAGGAAATTATATGTCTTGGGTTATTGACATAGAAATGTATCTCGAGTCAATGGGTCTCACTAAAACCATAAAAGAGATGAATGCTAAATCGTCGCAAGATAAGAAAAAAACGACAATTTTTATCCGCAGACCTCTTGACGAATGCATAAAATGTGAATATCTCACAATAAGAGACCCAAGTGTCTTGTGAAAAAATCTCAAAGAAAGATTTGATCATCAAAAGGAAGTTGTGCTTTCTGTCACACATGATGAATGGAATGTTTTGCGCTTCCAAGACTTCAAGAAAGTCAGCGATTATAACTCTGTAATATTCAGAATAGTATCCCAATTGAAATTCTGTGGGATGGATATCACAGATGAATAAATGCTAAAGAAAACTTACTGCGTGTTTCATGCATCTAATATAACACTCAACAGCAATATCGGTTGCGTGGTTTTAAGAACTACTCTGAACTAATTTCATCTCTTCTTGTGATAGTAGAGAATAATGAATTTTGATAAAAAAAATCATCAGTCTCGTCCTACTGCATCAGCAGCATTTTTAAAAGCAAATATTGTATTTTTTAAACATTATGGACGATGATATAATCATGGTCGTGGCATGGACGTGGTCGTGGCCATGGCCGTGGACGTGGCCAAAGTCGTTATTACAACCATTCACAAAACAACGTGATCACAAAGAAGTATCATATAGAAAGACATGATAAAAGAAAATATGTTCGTGAAAGTTCTCTTCGGAATTCTGAAAATTCTGTTATAAATATGGCTCCAAAAGGCACTGGTATCGAGTGTGTGTCGAACACCGAAGCATCATTGTAAGCTTTACAAAACATCTTTTAAAGGAAAAGAAAAGGAAGTGAATTTCACTGAATATGATGATTGTATAGATGATTTAACTCATCTTGATGCTTCAGATTTTACTGATGATTTTGTCGATCTTTCAACCCATCGTGATTTTATGAATACTGGTGATAATTAAATATATGTGTATTACTGTGTTTTTTCTATTTGTGATTATCAAAATCATCTTTGAATGTAATATCTCATTTATAATAATATATTTGAAATTTTTATTCTCATCAAATAATTTATTTTACATGAAGCTTTATATAGATTATACTAATGATGAAGTCGAGACCGAAACCGGAGATATCTGCATACCAGATAGTGCTACGACGCACACTATTCTCAAACATAAAAGGTACTTCTCTGATTTAAAACTAATAAAGACAATTATCAATACAATATCAGGTCATGTAGACTTGATTGAAGGAACTGATAAAAACTAGCTTCATATTGCCAAATGGAACATATATCTTCATGGATATGATACTCAGGGCGTGTTTGGTAACTTGCAAAATGTTTGCAAAATGCAAAAATTTTTACAACTTTCCATTTTACATTTGTTTGGTTTCGTTTGCAAAAGCAAAATGCAAAAATTTTTGCAACTCTTCTTTTCCCACTTGCAGTTGCTACAGTTAAATTTGTGGTCATGTAAATCTCACTTTTACACTCATATTTTCCTACTTACAGTTGCTACAGTTAATTTTGTGGTCATGTAACTCTCACTTGTAGTACACTTACAGTTCATAACAATTACTTGATAATCAATATATAATTAAATATTATTAAATATTTAATATTTTAATAGTGTTCAATTTCTTATTTAATTATTTAATTTTTTTATATTTTATATTTTTAATCTTAACTTTTTTATTGTTTTAATATGTACTATTTTACTAATTTAATTAATATTTTAATTTAATATATTTATTATTTTATTAATACTTATTCCATTTTTTATTATTTTATTTAGAGTCAATATTTTATTAATATAACAGTATTATACTTTAATATAAAATTACTATATATTTAATTATTTATTTTTAATATAAAAAATACTTTATTAATATCATAATATATTTTATTATTATATTATATTTTATTATATTAATATTTTATTATGTTAATATTGTAATAATAATTCAGTATAATAATACTATAATGATAATTTATTATTAAATTATAATTTATTTTACTTTATTAATTTTATATTTCTATAATATTAAAATAATATTATAATAAAATTATATTATAATAATTTCAAGTATTTTTAATATTATAATATTATAACTATATTTTATTATTGTTGTAACATTTTTTAATATTTATATCTTATTAGTATTCTTAAAATTTATTAATGTTCTTTAGATTTTCTTAAAATTTTATATTATTTATTTAGTTAATATTTTAGTAATATTTACTATTTATATTAATATTTTATTATATTATTCTTATAAATAAAAATATTAAGATTATTAATTTTTATCTCAAATTTATTAATACAATTTAATTTGCAATAGTAGATTTAATTTAATAGTATTTATAATATTTAAATCAACTGCTACAGTTAGTTTGTGGTCAACTTTTCCACTTACACTTTTACATTACCAACCAAAACACCGTAAAACACAATATACTTTACCATTTACACTTTCACTTTATCAACCAAACACCGTAAAACACAATATACTTTTCCATTACACTTCACTTTATCAACCAAACACCGTAAAAACACAATATATTTATCTGCTACAGTTCACTTTTTCTATTCTCATTTTACGATTTACGACTTGCGACGTTTTGCAACGAAACAAACAGGACCTCAGTCTGCAACTAAAGAAAATATGAAGTATATGTATCTTACTAGTTATATATTAGGAAAGAATTACATATTAGAAAAACTACCAAAGCTTTCATCAGGATGCATTACACATATATAAATGTGATTGAGTCGCATATGGTAGTTAAAAAAGGAACCCAGACATTAACTCTATGGCATGACCATTATTTAGGTCATCTTGGTCCAATAATGATGCAAAGAATTATTGAAAATCACATGGACATACCTTGAAAGGCCAAAAGATCTTTCAAACTAGTAAAATTCTGTTTGAGGCTTGTTCTTTTAAAAAATTAATCATGAGACCATCACCACTAAAATAAAAAACTGAATCACCTACATTTCTTGAACGTATTCAAGGTGATATGTGGGCTTATTCACCCACTGTGTGGACCATTTTGACACTTTATGATATTAATAGATGGATCTAGTAGATGGTCACATGTTTGTCTATTATCAACTCGCAATGTGATATTTGCGAGATTTCTTACTCAAATAATTAGAATACGAGCGCAAGTTTCTGATTACACAATCAAGAAAGTTAGACTTGATAATGCTGGTAGTTGCGTCTCAAGTTTTTAATGAATATTGTATGTCAATTAGGATAGCTGTTGAGCATCATGTTGCCCATGCATATACACAAAATAGTTTGGTTGAATCATTAAATTAAGCATCTCCAGCTTATTGCTAGACTATTAATGATGAAAACAAAACTTCCTATTTCTATATGGGGTCATGCAATCTTACATGCTGCGACATGAATTCGCATCAGATCAAGTGCATATCATGAGTACTCCCCATTATTAGCATTTGG
>JAVJIF010025243.1:0-74734 GCA_038442645.1 Agave tequilana | reverse complement strand
ATAATCGTGAACGATTACCGGAATAATCACCGGAGATATTTCCAACGAAGAGGAGCTCGGCCCCCAATCCTAAGGAGGTGGCCGGCCCTTGATGTAGTGAAGGGGTGGTGGGTTGTGAAGATGATGATTTTGGTGGTGATGGAATTGTTGAAGAGGATGAGAGGAGGAGGAATAGGTAGGTGTTGTGGTGGAGAAGATGGTGGTGGTGAAGGTTAATTTGAGGAAGATGAAGAAGAAGAAGAAGGTGGAGTTGGTGGTGGCTTTGAGGAGGAAGAAGATGGAGATTGAGGTGATGTTGGTGGAGATGGAGGAAAGGGGGGTATGGCCGCCAGAGTTGGGGTCTCCTCGTCGGCGTCGTGGTGGCCGGAGGCGCCGGCGGTGGTGGCCGGTTGGGTGCTGGCCTCTCATGGAGAAAAGAAGAAGGAAGAAAAATAAGGAGAAAGAGAAGAAGAAAAGAAAAGAAAGAGAAAGAAAAGAAAAAGAAAAAGGAAAAAGGGGGGGGTGATGATGAGGGATGTGATTGATGAGAGAGCGGGGTGGTGTGGTGATGGGATGTGGCCCACTTGGAGGGGAGTGGGCTGGAAGTCAGTTGGAGGGAAAAAGAAAAGGAAGGAAAGAAAGAAAGAAAGAAAAGATTAAATAATAATATTATAATATGGCCGCGAAATATCGACTGTTCCAGAAAAATCCCAAAAATACCCAGAGGTAGAAAACGTCATCCTGAAGAATAATATGAAATCAGTTTTCAAAAATAAAATCCCGTTTTCAAATTAAAAATCCGGAAGTCAACCGCCGATACGGTCTACACCGGGTCGGCCGGATTTTGATAAATTCTGAAAAATCCCAGAAAATGTATTAAAGAATAAAATATGATTTTAAGAAGTAAAGTGAAAGCGGAATTTAGAAATTCAATCCCGATTGTAAACTAAAAATCCTGGAATCAACCAGCGATACTGGCCGATACCGAATCCGGTGGAATTTTCATAAATTCATAAAATCCTCAGAAAAAGTATTTAGATAGGAAATGTGGTTTTAAGAAATAATGTAAAAAGACACTTCTAGTGATCCCAATCCGTTTGTGAATTAAAAATCCGGGAATCGGTCAGCGGTACTGATCGACACCGGTTTTGAAGACTTTCAACTTAATTCAGGAAAATTCCAGAAAATCATAGAAAATCTAAAATATTAGAAAATGATGTTTAAAACTGAAATCGGTTAAATCGGAATACCAGAATGTCCAAACGAGTAATACTCTAGGATCGGGTCCTCGGTTCAGACTAGGGCTAACTCCGAGTCCGAGAATCCGGATCCAAGACAAAACGATCATGTAAATATCTCATAAAACAAAATAGATACAGGAAGTAAATCGAAAAATACGATCGAAAAATCTGAATACGCAACTAAGTACGTATTCCGGGAGCGGGGTGTTACAAATCTTCTTAGTCAACTTATACCAGTTCAACAGAAATATTGATTAAGTTTCTTTGTCAGTCTAGTCAACTACCCTATTCTATAAGTAGACTACTCACAAATTATGTATGTCTAGCCGACTAACTCCCATTATAAGTCGACTATATTGATAGTTTCTAACTGTTGAACAGTTATGTAAACTTTTGAATTTTTAGTGTTTTTCACTCATTTTGAATTCAAATTCAAATTAAATAACTACCCGAACAGTCATTATTCTCTAGCTATAAATAGGAGTTAATTCCTTTGATTTATATACAACATACACAAAAAAATCTGTCAAAGTATTTTGAAAATTCTGTTCTTCAGAAAAACTCTTTTTTTTTTTATTCTTTCTTCACCCAAGTTAATTCTTTGTGAAGAAATTCTGAGAGTTCCACTATAAGATCCTTGTAGATTCACATTCACATCAAAGTCAAGGCTTGTAGGATAATTTGTGCTCATTTCAAGGATGATTTTATCGGTGTAGAGAAGAGGTGTACAGATTTGGCGAGGGCGTTTTGTCAAGTGGTGTACTGTGTTTGGTTTTGAGGGTTTCAAAATCAGGTCAAGAAAAATTTCAAACGGGTTGCTTGAGGACTGGATGTAGGTAAAGAGAACCGAATTAGGATAAAATCTCTTGTTTTATGTTTGCATCTAGATTTTTATTCTGTGGTAGTTTATTTTCTTGCAAATTACTAACATTTCTTATTTAGAATTTTTAAACACTATTCACCCCCTCTAGTGTTTGTGTTGCCTAGTTTTAGATCCTACACCTATTACTATATTCAAACATAATGTGATCTGGATACAAAGGAATTATCATCTCGCATATAACAATATACTAAAATTAGAACAAACATACGCAACTCTAGGTGTTAATCACATGTAGTGCAACTAACATTAACTCAATTTATGAATAGACACTGAAGTTGGTTATATATTAATCACATATATGTACTATTCATGAAAAGTACAAACAATAAAGCATGAATTTACCACTCATTTGGATCATTACAACTAGATGCCCATTTGAAACTCTTAAGTATTCTTTCACTCGTCTATTAAATCAGCTATCATAAACAAATAATAACAATGCATCAATTTCAATTAATATCATAAGCCCTAGATACAATATATCAAAACGACTCTCACACTCTTCCCAAGTATAAAAATAAGATCTCAATTCTCCAATCCTACTGAAAATCTCTTTTTAAGTGAAAATGCCTTTAAAAACTGAATGTAAAAACCTCCAAAATATTTTTTCATCTTTTCGGGATTTTCCGATCAATAAATTCTATAAGAAAATACTATAAAACAAATCCGGACTCAAAATTAATCTGAATAAATCAATATGAATCTCTCTTAATATCAGACTTGATAATGCCTAAATTTCAAATTTTAGAAACTATGGCTAAATTCTTTGAGTAAAACAATAAAATAATCATAAAACAATAAAATTCTTTGAGTAAAAGATATCTTAATCCTTAGAAGATAAATTTCTCCTTTCTTTTTTCCTCCATCATTTCACCCTGCCTGCTTCAATGAAGGAAAGAGACCTCCAGAATTTGTTAATCCTTTTCTTATGTCTTTTACTATGAAAACTTTTCTTACAAATCTAAACCATTTTGAAAATACGAAAATAATCACAAGCTACTCCTTTTTCTATTATTATTATTATTATTATTATTATTATTAGAACAGTTTATTTTCAGGGTAAAACTGATTTAGAAAAGCACCTAATAATAACTTTGTAAACCCTAAACATTATTTGGTATCATGTGAGGGGGGTGGGGGTGTGTGTGTGTGTGTGTGTGTGTGGTGATGTTTACTTACACTTAACTTAATTTGTATTAGGATCCTGCTGATAAGAGGATGATCTTATTTGATGAGAAGCTGAAAGAGTTGTTCCAGGTTGATTCCTTCACTGGATTCACTGTTTCAAAGTTGCTGGCAGCTCATTTTATCAAGACAAAGTAGTATGAGATGTTCATACTGGTATTTACACTAAACCGAGGAGAAGGGCAATTTTGTTTGCAATTGTAAGTTGAATATTCTACTCTCAAGTGTTTTGATTCTCTCTTTAGTTACATATCCAAGAGTGACGGGCTAATGGAAATGAAATCATTTCTTCATCTCTTTATCTATTAGAATTCAAATATTTGACTGATATTTGTTTTTATGACTTCCACGGTTGATTTCATTTCAAGCTTTTTTTGGCTGATGATGATTAAGGTTCTTATGAATTGTTGGATACTCTGTGCATAAAGAAAGTGTAGGTCAGATCTTGTAGAAGAATAAAAACTACTAGGCTCGGTTGAATGAATATTTAATGAAGCCATCTGATTGTAGTCTACTATGAGCTATGAGGCACGGACACGATCAGACCCAGGCTGTGCCCGTGTCAGACACGTGTCAGGCATGGAAACATTCCCGACACGGCCCCGATACGTGTCGGACACGGTTCGCCCGTGTCCAACATGGATCAGCCTGTGTTCAGGCAGCGGACCAGGTTTAACCCGATCCGGACAAGCGCCGGACACGTAATGGGTCGGTCGGGTCGGGTAAAAAAAACCCGCTTCGTTTATTATATAACACCTCCATTTTTCTCTCTCTCTCTCTCTATTTATCTTTCTGTTTCTCTTTCGCTCTTTATCTCAGTCTCTTTCTCTCTCTCGCGGCGGTTGCTGAGACGACGACAACAGCGATAGAGATGACGACGACGAAGGAGACGACGCACAAGTAAGCTTTGATTTTGATTTTGATTTTCGGTTTTTAGGGTTTTCTTTCAATTTGATTTTTTTTTACAAACCTGATCTCGATCTCACTTTGATCTTCTCCGTTCTACGATTTCCGATCTTCTTCGATTCTCAGGTAAATTCCACCCCTAATCTCTCTCTCGGATCTCTCTCTCTCTCTCTCCTCTATCTCTCTCAGTCTCTCTGTATCTCTCTATCGGTCTCTCTGTCTCTCACTCTCTTAGTCTCTGTCTCTCTCTGTCTCTCACTCTTTCTGTCTCTCTCTGTCTCTCACTCTCTTAGTCTCTCTCTCTCTCTCTTTGTATCTCTTTCTTAGTCTTTCTCTCGGTCTCTCTCAGTCTCTCCCTCCCAGTCTTTCTGTCTCTTTCTATATATATATATATATATATATATATATATATATATATATATATATCTTTCTCAGTCTCTCTCTCTCTCGCTCTCTCTGTCCTCTCTCAGTCTCTCACCCTCTGTATCGCTTTCGGTCTAAGATAGAGGAGAGACCGAGAGAGATGCAGAGAGAGACTGAGAGATAGTGAGAAAGATTCAGAGAAAGTAGGAGAAACTGAGAGAGAGGTACAGAGAGAGTGAAAGGCGGAGAGAGAGTAAGAGGCAATATGAATTGTTGTGTGTTGTTGTTGAGTTTAATTTATGCAATTGAGTTTAATTTATGCAATTTAATTTAATTCATTGGACTAGCTTCGACTTCATCTTGAGACATGACGGCGGTTGTAATTTTGTTTTGAACTTGTAATGTTAAGTGGTTGTAATATTATTTAAAATTTGTGATTTTTTATAGTTTGTGCACGTGTTGATTGGTATTTTAGTTAGTTTGTTGATCACTTGATTTAGATTTTATAAATTTATTTATATATAATAATAATAATATAAAATATTCCTCGCCGTGTCACCGTATCCTGTTTTTTGTTTTTGCCATGTCCCGTGTTCGTGTCCGTGTCGTGTCCGACACCCGTGTCCGTGTCCTTGCTTCATAGGTAGTCTATTGAGCGAATTTTCATGTGCAGTTTAAAATCTAGAGGTATGCATGTTGTTAGTGCATGATAGCAAAAGGAAATGGTAAAAGAGGACTACGGTGGTTGAACTTTCATTTCTCATGCATCATCTATTGGGGAATATTCTGCTTTCAATGCTTTTAGATTTGCTAGGTTTTGCAGGAAGTAGCTCCTTTCAGTAGTTACATTATGTATCATAAGTATTAGGCCTAAAAGTTGTGCTTTGCATTACCCACTGATTCCTTTCTCTTGAGAGAACATCAATAGCATGGGCTGAAATCTCGGTATCAGTATTGGCCAATAGTTTTTATTTTCAGCATCAGTAGTATCGGCTCTGATGTCCGGCGATATTCTGGAGTTAATATAATATTAGGTATCTCAAAACCTGATACTACATTGTCGATATATCATTGTCGATATATCAGAATGAGCCGATATTTGAAACCGATATTTGAAACCATGATCAATAGCCTAACTCATAATTTTGTTATGGACATCTATACAAGTCTCTAACTCCCAGACTAATTATATATGTAGTTACTAAAAGGATCTGTTTTCACTCAATTATCTTTCTTTTCTTAAAACACTTAAAACTATTAATTGGTCATGATAAGTGAGAGTGAGGTTAGTAACACTACTCCTCTTAACAATTATGTTACGGGCATCATGAGAGTGAGATTAATAGGAATACCCCTCTTAACAATTATACATGACCTTTATAATTCTATGATAAGCTAGATGTAGTCAACACTCTTAGAATGTCACATGTTTAGGTGAAAACTTTTACTTGAACTCATGTAGATGTGGAATATCACACACCATTTACTATACTTGAAGCCATTCTGTCATGAAATGAACCCATGTAGCGTACTATGCTTCCTTTGCTAACTCAATCCTTCTTTGAAGGATCATTGAATGTCCTTCAACTATTAATAGTATTACTTATAGTTACTGAACAATCTATCTACTTGTGGGATTCTTGTGTCTGGGGAAATTGTTATTGGACACAGGCACCATACATATTTAAAAAGAAATGAAACATTTCTAACACTTCTGTGGCACCATATCTCTACTGGTAGGACATTTTTGTCACACTTTTGTGATGCTTTCTCAGTTTGCATGAAAACTTTGTGAGACTGTTGTTGTTTGAGAAACCTTTAAATAAATATTAAAAGATTAGTTATCATTAATAGGAGAAATTTTTTTTAATAACGATTTATATACAAGCACCTCTTGAGGAAAAAAAAACTTATATTGCTTCAAAATATAGAGATTTTATAGAAGTAATTGTTGAATGAAGAACTTGTACTGAGAATCAACTACGCATATGCATGCATGCATGTAAATATCCAAAAGTATATCTAAATAAGAGTTACAGTCAATAATTTTTTTTCTTTCTTTATAATACTTATTTCTTGCAATTTCTGTATAAATATCTAGATTAGCTTGGAGATGTTTCTTTGATGTATAAAAATACAAATATTCTACATCACATGTACACATATACATAAACAGATACATATGCGTTTCCCATGTTCTTTTGATTTACGTATCTCATTTTTGTGTTACGAATCATACGCTTTCGTGTTCTTGATAGGAAACAATCTGTATGCTCTGATACCAATTGTTGGTAAACAATCTGTATGCTGTGATACCACTTGCTGTGTTTCAGGAGAGGACGCTCCTACGAGCGGATCGTTTGGGCCGCGCAGCGAATATGAACCATAGGATCTACTAAGGCAACTTGAAGAAGAGAAGAAGAAGATATTCCAAAGTAGATAGAAAGCCAATACACAATATAACGTGGTTCTACCGATCAAACAGATCGTGTGTACGTCCACGGAGAAGAGAGAAAACTTTATTAAAACTTTGGGGAGTATAATAAGAATTACTTACACCTCACGCTGAGAAGTTACAAACCTTTGATGGCTGCCAAGAATAGCGAACCCTTGTGGCTAAGCTTCTCTCACGAATTTCTCACCTAGATGAATTACACACTTAAGAATTACAAATTCATAGGATTCTCTTGGAATACATTGAAGCCCACCTCTAAAGGGTTATTCATAGACCATAAAACTCTCCTGGGCCTAAACAAACTCCTTCAATCAGAATAAACGAAACTTGAATCCAACTCGGACTCAAAACACCTTCAATCAAAATAAACGAAACTTGAATCCAACTCGGACTCAAAACAGACCCAGAAAAAGAAACTGCCAAATCCGACATTAATCAACCTTCACGACGTATTCACGTCATAATCCTAACAATCTCCCCCTTGACTTGAATACGTCCAAGTCCGAGAATAGCCACCATGTTTCATGTGCTCGCTTTCACACACAATTGAACAAACTTGACTTCATCTCCATCTTACTCCCTTCTCCATAACCCCCCTCGTGGGGTTCACATCTTGATTAGGTTGAATAAGTTCAGGCCCAACCTGAACTTTATTACCTAATGATCTTCTTGATCTGCACAAGATCTATGAGAATTTGCTCCTCCATAGGAGTAACGATCTGGATTGCCTTGTTGCGCGCCTAGTCCCAATCTCCTTTCGGGGTACAGTTGAACATCCGAACTCGAATTCATCGTAGTCTCCGATTGTTCCACAACCACCGCTTTTGAAGCAGAGGATAACTGTAATTCACCAACTGTGACCTCCGAATTCCGCAACATATATACATTGCTAAAACGTTCTGCTTGAAACATCGCATGGAACTCTTTGAAAACTTTCATAAGATCATCTTTCGAACTAAAACAGAACCCTTCTCTATGCAAGGCTCCAAGAGAGATGAGATTGTATCTTAATTCGGGAACATGACGAAAGCCTTGAAGAGTAGTGATGCATCCATTACGAGACCAAAACTGGATTGTTCCTTCGCCAATCACCTTGCTTGTAGCGGAATTCCCCATGAAGCCTTCTCTTCCTTGAACCGAAGTGTATTATGAGAACATCTTACTATTGGAACTGATATGCTGTGAACATCCAGAATCTATGACCCGTCGATCCTTGTTACCAACTGGTCTGTCTATAACAGATAGAACGTAGCACTGTTCTTCATCTCCTTCAACCAGTTCAGTGACATTAGCATCTAATTGCTTCTTCTTTCAAAGCCAACACCTCAGATCTAATGTGCCCCTTTTTGTGACAATAGTTGCACGTCAAATTCTTGTGTTTGAGTTACCTGTGAAACTTTCATTATTACACTTCTCCCTTGAATAATGAACTTGTCCGGAATCATCATGATAAAACTCACCCGTCAATTGGGTGTCAATTTTGTTTTTATTGAGTAGATGCTTCTTGACCTCATTGACCTTGATTGTTGACTTGGCTCCATAGATAGCTTCCCTAAAGCTCTTATATGAAGAAGGTAAAGAACACAATAATAGAAGTGCTTGATCCTCATCTTCTATTTTAACCTCTATCTATCTAGATTATTGATAATAAAAAAATTCTGCAATGTGAGACATGATAGGTGTACCTTCATGCATGCGAAGAAGAAAGAGATGCTGCTTCAGAATCAACTGATTTGCCAACAACTTCTTCAAATAGTGATCCTGAAGTCGCTCCCCACAGTGAGGATGCTGTTTTCTCCGTAGAAAACTCATCCAACACTTCGTCCGCCAAGCAAAGCTGAATAGCTGTCAAGGCTTTCTCATCCAACTCCTGCCAAGTTTCTCCCTTCACGTCTTGAGGCTTTTCTCCCTCCAGGTAATGCTTTCTTCAACCTGCTCTGGGTAAGGATGGCGTTCATCCTAATCTGCCACCTGCTGAAATTGATGACGCCATCGAACTTCTGAATATCGAATTTGATCACAGACATCTTCAAGTTACCTTGCGCAGCGGATACGAACCACAGGATCTACTAAGGCAACTTGAAAAAGAGAAGAAGATATTCCAAAGTAGATAGAAAGCCAACACACAATATAACGTGGTTCCATCGATCAAACAAATCGTGTGTGTACGTCCACATGAGAAGGGGAAGAAACTTTATTAGGAGAAACAGTAAGCCTTTGATAGCCGCCAAGAACAGCGAACCCTTATGGCTAAGCTTCTCTTATGAATTCTCACTTAGATGAATTACACCCTTAAGAATTACAAATTCATAAGGTTCTCTTGGAATACATTGAAGGCCACCCCTAAGGGATTATTTATAGACCATAGAACTCTCCTAGTTCTAAACAACCTTCAATCAGAATAAAGGAAACTTGAAACCAATTCGGACTCAAAACACCTTCAATGAGAATAAAGGGAACTTGAATCCAACTAGGACTCAAAACAGATCTAGAAAAGAAAATTGTCAAATTCGGCATTAACCAATCTTCACGACGTATTCACGTTATAATTCTAACAGTTCTGTCCTAGTAAACAATGTTACTATCCATTATAGCATTTTCAAAGGAGTCAATTATAAATAGTTATGTTGACCAGGAAAAAGCAACTATCGCAAGTCTCCGTGGTATTCCCATTGTTTGAATCCTCGATTCATATAATATAACATATGAATCCCACCATTTCATGGCCTCTGAGTTACACACTTCATCTGTGCATCCACTCAATCACATTATATGACATCTTAATTCAAAGTCTTGACGCTTTGCTTCAAGGACAGTAAGAAACGAATCTCTCATCTTATTCTCAGACAGTTTATATAACAAAGCAAATGTGCAAATGCTAGTATTAGCAACCCCTTTTTCTGCAATGGGATTAATCATTACAGTTTGTGATGTTGCATGCCGCCACTTTAGATCTCTTCAAGAAGGATTGAAGTTATCTCACTATCACCCCACCCGCTCCCCGCACACACACTAAAATAAGCTGTAATAATTGGAAGCTGTTCATTAAGTAGAGTGACATGAAATATTAGCACATGTATAAAAATTATAAACTTATATGTCAAAACTGTTAGAACCTTGCCGAAAATTCAACGCGCACGTTGCCGACGAGATTCACAGCCAAGCTACACAAAGAAAACTCACACGAATTGTAAACACGATCTCGAATTGGTGCTGCAAAGCTTGACTTTTTTCGTTGTTTATTCCTCTGTTTTTAAAGACAACTAAATGGAAACAAAAGGAAAGAAAAAACTGCCTTCAATCAGGCCGATCACACAAGGTAACTAACTTAAACATGGTATGCTAAAACTACTGCCTTCAATCAGGGCCGATCACACAAGGTAACTAACCTAAACATGGTATGCTAAAATACTGCCTTCAATCAGGGCCAATCACACAAGGTAACTAACCTAAACATGGTATGCTAAAATAGTGGCACGTTTGCTAAATTAGTGGCAAGGATTATTTCCATCAATTGTGACACGTTTGCTAAATTAGTGGCAAGGATTATTTCCATCAATTTGTGGCACGTTTGCTAAATTAGTGGCATGCAAGGATTATTTCCTTCAATCTCCTCCTAAGCCTTGTCGTGCACCTTCAACCACATTGATCATGCCGATCTTTGAGCGAAATTCTTGAAATTTTGCCCTGCCCAACGACTTCGTCAGGATATCACTGAGTTGTTCTTCACTCCTGACGAACTGCACCTTGATCAGCCCTTTTCTTCGCATTTCAGACCAGATGGTACTTTACCTCGATGTGCCTACTCTGTTCATGGAGAACCGGGTTCTTGATCAGGGCGATGGCTGACTTGTTGTCCACTTTGAGCAGAGGAGCGCTCGGCTTGGACCCCTGCACTTCTCCCAGCACTTGAGCGAGCCACAACGCCTGGCAGGTCGCATTTGCCGCAGCAATGTACTCCGATTCACAGCTGGATTGCGCCACGATCCGCTGCTTCTTCGACTGCCATGAAATTGGGCTTTCCGCCAGCATGAAGATGACTCCAGTTGTGCTCTTTCTAGCATCAACGTCTCCAGCAAAATCAGCATCGCTGAAACCTGTTAGCTGGGCTTGATTTCCCTTCTTCCTGCCGAACCAGAGCCCCCAGTTGCTTGTTCCCGCCACATAACGAAGAATCCGTTCAACGCTGCAAGGTGATCCTCCTTTGGCTCCTCCAGAAAACGGCTAACATATCCGACTGAGAACGCAAGATCAGGGCGGGTATTCACCAGATACCTTAAGCTCCGATGAAACTCCTGTATGCTGTAGCGTCCACCGGTGACTCCGTGCTCTGCTTGCTTAGTTTCAGCCGCGCCTCCATGGGTGTTTGGCAAGGATTGCATCCTGCCATGCCGCTTCTCTCCAAGATCTTCGCGGCGTACGCTCCTTGACTGAGCGAGATGCCGCTCGCGCTCTGCTTCACCTCGATCCCGAGGTAGTAGTGAAGTAGGCCGAGGTCGCTCATCTTGAATGTCGCCGCAATCTCGTTCTTGAACACCTTGAGGTCGTCGCGATCCGTTCCAGTGATGACAAGATCATCGACGTAGACTCCGACCACCAGTTTCGCGTCGTTGTTCTGCCTGATGTAGACGGCGTGCTCCGACTCGCTCCTCCTGAAACCGAGCGACAACAGAGTGTCGTCGAGCTTCGTGTACCAGGCGCGTGGTGCCTGGTGTAGCCCGTACAGCGCCTTCCGCAGCCTGAACACCTTGTGTTCCTTGCGGAGACGATGAAACCTGCTGGTTGCTGGACATAGACCTCCTCCTGTAGGTTACCGTTCAAGAACGCTGACTTGACGTCCATGTGGTGCACCTCCCACCCTTCGTGCGCCGCGAGGGCGATGAGGAGGCGCACCGAGTCCAGCCTGGCTACCGGCGCGAAGACTTCGTCGTAGTCGATGCCGTGCCGCTGTGCATAGCCTTCACCACGAGGCGCGCCTTATGCTTGGACACCGCCCCGTGTTCATCCCGCTTTACCTTAAAAACCCACTTGACTCCAATCGCCTTGCGCCCAGGCGGGAGATCGGTGAGGTACCATGTGCCGTTTTCTTCGATGGCCTCTATTTCTTCAATCATTGCCTTCCGCCAGCTCGGGCTGCGCTCCGCCTCAGTGAACGAAGAAGGCTCGTCATAGCTTGTTGCAAGCGGCTCCTCTGCCAGCAGGGCGCGTTGTGCGAAGCCACGCGGTGGGCCGGCCCGATGATGTCGTTGACACTACGGAACCGGAGCGGTGCGTCGTAGTCATGGTCCGCATCCAGGTTCTCGTCGTCAAACTCATCGTGTTGCTCCGCTACGTTGTCAGGCCCCCCGGAGTCTGGTGTACTGGCGCCTCTTCTGTATCGACAGCCGTCGGAGTCGCCTGGCCCGTGGTGGCGTATTCGATCGTGAAGACGTCATCACCGCCACTCGGCTCTCCATCGTCGCCGCCGGCACCCCAGTCCCACTGGGCCTGCTCGTCGAACGCCACGTCGCGTGTCACATGGACACGCTTCGTGACAGGATCGTAAGCACGGTAGGCCTTGGAGCCGCGCTCGTAGCCGACGAAGATCATCTTGCGCCCCCGATCTTCGAGTTTCTTCAGATGCGGCGTCGTGTTGCGGACGTACACGATGCATCCGAACGTCTTGAGGTGATGAACCGCCGGCTTCTTCCCGTGCCACGCCTCAAACGGCGTCATGCTGTCCACGCTCTTCGTCGGGCACCTGTTGAGCACATATACTGCAGTGCTTACCGCCTCGCCCCAGAACCATCCGGGCAATCCTTTCGCCTTGAGCATGCTTCTCGCCGTTGCCATCACCGTGCCGTTTCGACGCTCGACGACGCCATTCTGTTGTGGGCTGTACGGCGCGGTGTGTTGGCGATGGACTCCTTCGGCTGCGCAGTACTCCGCGAACTCGGCTGCGGTGAATTCGCCGCCCCGATCAGTGCGGAGCGCCTTCAGCTTGAGCCCGGACTCGCCTTCCGCTCGAGCTTGGATCTCCTTGATTTCGGCCGCTGCACGATCCTTTGAAGGAATCACGGCTAGCCACATGTATCTGCTGAGATCGTCCACCAGGAGCAAGAAGTACTTGTTTCCCCTTGGTGTTGCCGGCGCAATTGGGCCGCACAGGTCACCGTGTACCAGCTCAAGGCACTGCTTTGCCCGGAATTCTGCCTGAGCCGGGAACGGGTTTCGCCGCTGCTTGCCGGCCTGGCACGCCTCGCACAGCTCCTCTACCTACCCTATCACAGGCAAGCCGCGTACCAACTCCTCCCGAGCTAGCTTCCGGAGCGCTGTCATGTTGACGTGCCCGAACCGCTCGTGCCAGCGCCACGCCACCTCGTCGCCGCGACTGCGCACCGCCAAGCATCTTGTCTCTGCTATCTTGACGTGGAGGGTGTACAGTCTGTTGGCCGCCCGCTTCACCATTGCCAGCAGCCTTCCATCGGGTTCCCTGATCTGCATCACTCCGTCTTTGATGTCAATCTTGTAGCCCCTTTCATCAAGCTGTCCTACGCTTACAATGTTCGTAGTTAGTCGAGGGATGAAATAGACACCGGGAAACGATCGGAGCTCGCCGTTCTTACAGGAGAAAGTGATGGTCCCCGGCCTTCTATTTGCGCCACGGAATCATCGCCAAACCGCACGGTGCCGAGAGTACCGCCGTGTCCATCCTCGAGAATGCGGTCCTTGATCCGGACATGTGATTCGTCGCGCCAGTGTCCAGGACCCAGGACTCCGCCTCCCGATTCTTCTCTTCTCCGAGTTGAGTGAACACTTGCTGCTCCCAGATCTCGATCTGTGTGTGTGTCGTCGCCTCTGATTCGGAGCCGCCATGCCTCTGTTCCGCTCCCAACCCGACCGATCCAGACTGCGAGAGTGGAACATCAGTCAGCGGTGAGGTCGCTGGGGCTCCATCGGAAGATTGCACTTCAGATTTCGGCGGCGGGAAAATGGACGAGATTTTCGCGAGTAGGAGCGAGGCTTCTGCCTCATCTTGGACGGTATGGGCTTGCTCCTGTTTGGGCCTGGATCGGCATTCGCGAGCCCAGTGACCCATCTTCCCGCAACGCCGGCACTCGTCCCCAGTGGGTTTGACTGCCCACCTGGTGATGAGTCTCCGCGTGCGCGCCCGCGTCCTCGTCTTCCTCCTCCGCGCCGTCCTGCTCTGCCTCTGCCACCGCTTGCACCGCCGCCGGAGTGGTTCTCCGCCTCGCGCTTCTTCCGTCGCGCGTCCCACTCCTCTTCCGTGAGGTACAGCTTTCCCTTTGTTGTAATGACGCCGGCGCTTCTTCGAACGCCTCCTCGGCCTCTTTCAAACGCCCGGTGAGATCGGCGACAGACATGGTCGAAATATCGAGCAATGTCTTAATCGCAATGGCGATCTGCTTGAACCGAGGTGGCAGGCTTCGGAGTATCTTTGCGACAACCTTGGCTTCCTCCACTTCTTCATCCATGGTGGCGAGTTGTGCCGCCATGTTGTTCAGGCGTAGCGCGAAGTCCTCGACAGTCTCGCCGTCCTCGAACACGGCGAGATCGAACTTTCGGCGAAGCTGCTGCGCCGTTGACTTCTTCACTCGATCATCTCCAACCCTCAAGGTCGCGATCGTGTCCCAGGCCTCCTTTGCCGTCTCCTTCTTGGCGATCGTCGGAATCATCTCTGGTGGCACCGCGCTGCACAAGGCGTCCAGTGCCATCATCTCCTCTTGCGGATCGGCGCCATCCTCGATGACGGTCCACAACGCTCTCGCCTTCAACTTCACCTTCATCAGGAGTGCCCACTCTGAGTAATTGGTCTTGGTGAGGACAGGATACTTACTCCCACCGCTCACCTCACGAATCACCCGCTGGTACACCACACCATCTTTGGAGGCGCCGTCGTTGACTTTCTTCCAGACATCTTTGATAGCCTCGCTCTGATACCACTTGTTAGAACCTTGCCGAAGATTCAACGCGCACGTTGCCGACGAGATTCACAGCCAAGCTACACAAGAAAACTCACACGAATTGTAAACACGATCTCGAATTGGTGCTGCAAAGCTTGACTTTTTTCGTTGTTTATTCCTCTGTTTTTAAAGACAACTAAATGGAAACAAAAGGAAAGAAAAAACTGCCTTCAATCAGGGCCGATCACACAAGGTAACTAACCTAAACATGGTATGCTAAAATTACTGCCTTCAATCAGGGCCGATCACACAAGGTAACTAACCTAAACATGGTATGCTAAAATACTGCCTTCAATCAGGGCCGATCACACAAGGTAACTAACCTAAACATGGTATGCTAAAATAGTGACACGTTTGCTAAATTAGTGGCAAGGATTATTTCCATCAATTTGTGGCACGTTTACTAAATTAGTGGCAAGGATTATTTCCATCAATTTGTGGCATGTTTGCTAAATTAGTGGCATGCAAGGATTATTTCCTTCAATAAACTGTATAACATTGTCTTTGATCTAATTCCTTGCTTATCAGGATGACACATGTAGATAAGCAAATGCTGCAACTGTTTTGAAGTTGTAAGCCAAAAATCTGCCACTCATTTTTACTCCACTTATGTGAATATCAGGAACAGTAAACTCTATTACGGGAATTTTTTGTTGCATTCTGTTTATCGTTTCTGTCCTTAAGCAAATGATGGCAACTGCCACTTTGCTTCTTACATTTTTTGTTTTACATACTTTTCTTGTATCATAGAGCTCAGTTCACAGTCCCAAGCTCTTTTATGGTTAAGGGATGAGGGACCTAACACTAGCACTGTATTGCAGCCTCTTCATGTCATTTGCTTTTCACGACAAGTACTCAAGAATTGCCACTTAGGTAGTTAGACATTAGAAAATTCTTCAGGTTTCACTTTTAATTTGTTGTCTTGTACAATCTCTATAAATTTAGCCTTTTCTACCTCTCAGATTTAGCACAATTCCAATCTGCCCTTATCATATCCAATTTAATGGCACCCCAAAGGCATTGTTACCTCACTTGCTAAAAATTGACGGCATTCCAAACAATAGAAACTGTTCTCTCTACAGAGTTGACTGTGATTCTCCTTCCTTTTCACCTCAGGAATGGACTAGAAGTAGAGAATCTAGATCTGTTCACTCGGCAACGCGTGTCCATTGTGATGTCTACATTACAACTGCAGACTGTGACAAGCCTTTGTGGTCCTTGGCCTAATCCGAGGTAAGAGCCAGGCTGCCAGGGGCCTTCCAACACGGACCTCTCTTCCTTATCCAGAATCCATGATGAGATTATGGAGGTAAGATCAAATACAGATGAACTTCTTGGTATTGTCACGTTTCAATCGATTCATACGAAACTGATGTTTTGACACTATCTATTGCTGACAGTGATGAGGATGGGGGCAGGTAGAGTCCAGTCCATGTGAAGTGGGGACCTTGAAGGAACCCCATTAACATTACTCTGAAAATGAGAGAGAAATATAAAGCTAAAACCTCCCCACATGCCACTAGGAAACAGACAGCTCCTGACTGTAGATATAAAAGAGTACAATGGAGGACATCTCTTTCATGCTTTTAAGCTCACAGCTGCACCCTTCCTCTGGGAATCTAACTTATGTCATCTTCAGTCAGTAGATTCTGCACGATGTGATCCATATAGCATATAATGAGATCTAGTGAATCATGCTGGCCCTTGTTTGGTGGGGAAAAAATTGAAGATCGAAGTGTAAATTCTTTAACTGATTGTAAAGAAAATTACAACGGAATAATAATCCTTCTACAAGAGGGGAGATATTCAAGCTCAAATCTCTCCTTTGTTTAATGTCCGGTTCTTGATGTGGCGATAGAAAGTGAATCTTGTTTTTCGTTGATCGGGGGAACGTCAGGATCTCTTGGGAATCCTCTCGTTAGATGGTGGACGAAGTAACACAGCTTCTGTCCAGTAAGAATCTCAAAGAGACTGTAGGCAAAAACAAATTTGTACGCAGCAAGTTGTTAGAAGCAAGTTGTTAGAAGAGTTGAACTCTCTCTTTCTTTTAGTTAGAGATCTTGGTCCTTCGATGACTTAGAACCGAAGTTCTTCTGACCAAAGATTTTTTCTGACCCCTCTTCCATAGCAAACTGGGTTATTTATAGAGGTTTCAGGGGGTAAAAGTGTCCCCTAAAAACACTCACTTTTACCCTAAAAATACTCCATAATGGGGGTTAACTCCCTCATTACGTGGGCAGTAATGAGGGCAGTTATAACCGAGACGCGGGCTTTGGGCCTCGCGTTTTACCATTGAGGTGATGCTTGAGAAACGCGAGTTTCAAATTCTACGTCAAGCTTCACATGAGACGCGGGCTTTGGACTATGCGTTTGGTACTGCAGTAATGCTGAGATGCGGCTTTCATTGTCGCGTCTTGGTCATTGCAGTGACGTTGAGACGCGGGTTTCAACCCTCGTGTCTTGGTGCTGCGCTGGTGGCGATGATTAGTCTTGTGTTTGGAGTTTGGATTCTACTTTTTGATGACTTATCTTCAGTGATTTTTGGACAGCCTACAGAACCCCCTCCAAAGTTTCAATATTCCGCTGTTGACTGGGACGGATTTCGAAATACTTTGGACTCTGGTTGAATTCATACTTCTCATGATTGGACTAATAATCATTTGAGATACTCTGAGTTTGATCTTGTCTGAAGTATGGTCTTCGTGAGTGTACTGTAAAACCCTTTGAAGCCACCAGAGATGACCGTGGTGAGTGTCTAGATACGCAGTCCAGACCTCCTTAGTGCTCTGAGCTGGTTATTGGTGTACTGTTGAATCAGGGGTAAACAGTCGTCTACTTGTGCCAGTGTACTGTTTAACTGATTTGCAGAAGCAAAAACTAAATGCAAGCCTTGTAGACGCCAGGGTCGCATTACTCTAGAGACGCAGTCCTCACTCAGAGTGGGGACGCATCTATTAATTTGCTGAAGAAACGTGACCTCTGGAGGGACGCGATCTTTGAAGTGAAGATGCAACTCTCACCCTGTTGACTAGACGCAGCTCTAGTCTTGCTGAAGAGACGCGACTTTTGAGGGACGCGATCTTTGAAGTGAAGACGCTAAAAGTACACCTAGAGGGGGGTGAATAGGTGTATAGCTAGGGTGTGTTTGTTTCGCTGCAAAACGTCGCAAAACGCAAGTCGTAAAACTTCTTTTCCATTTTTCATTGTTTGTTTCGTTGAAAAACAAGTTGCAAAATGCAACTCTTCTTTTCCCACTTGCAGTTGCTACAGTTAAATTTGTGGTCATGTAAATCTCACTTTTACACTCATATTTTCTCACTTGCAGTTGTTACAGTTAATTTTGTGGTCATGTAAGTCTCACTTGTAATACACTTATAGTTCAAAACAGTTACTTGATATTCAATATATAATTTAATATTATTAAATATTTAATATTTTAAATAGTGTTCAATTTCTTATTTAATTATTTAATTATTTTATATTTTTAATCTTTAAATTTTTTATTGTTTTTAATATTGTTTTAATATTTAATATTTTACTATTTAATTTAATATTTTTATTTAATATTTTATTTAATACTTTATTATTTTATTAATACTTATTCCATTTTTTATTATTTTATTTAGAGTTAATATTTTATTAATATAACAATATTATACTTTAATATAAAATTACTATATATTTAGTTATTTATTTTTTAATAAAAAATTACTTTATTAATATCAAAATATATTTTATTATTATATTAATATTTTATTATGTTAATATTGTAATAATAATTCAGTATAATAATACTATAATGATAATTTATTATTAAATTATAATATATTTTACTTTGTTAATTTTATATTTATAATATTATAATAATATTATAATAAAATTTATATTATAATAATTTTCAAGTATTTTTAATATTATAATATTATAACTATATTTTATTATTTTTGTAAGATTTTTTAATATTTATATTTTATTAGTATTCTTAAAAGTTTATTAATGTTCTTTAGATTTTCTTGAAATTTTATATTATTTATTTAGTTAATATTTTAGTAATATTTTACTATTTATACTAATATTTTATTAATATTATTGTTATAAATAAAATATTAAGATTATTTATTTTTTATCTCAAATTTATTAATACAATTTAATTTGCAATAGTAGATTTAATTAAATAGTATTTATAATATTTAAATCACTGCTACAGTTAATTTTGTGTCAACTTTTCCACTTATATTTTTACATTACAAACCAAACACCGTAAAACACAATATGCTTTACTATTTACACTTTCACTTTTTCAACCAAATACCGTAAAACACAATATACTTTTTTATTTACACTTCACTTTATCAACCAAACACCGTAAAACACAATAATTTTCTCTGATACAGTTCACTTTTTCCATTCTCATTTTACGACTTACGACTTGCGACGTTTTGCAATGAAACAAATAGGCCCCTAATCTAGTGACAAATAATGCGGAATTAAAAACTAATTGCAACACACTTAGTGTAACTAAAGAGTGTAGCCGAATTTTCGGTGAAGGGTTTTGGACTATCTCCTCTAAATTCCTCTAAATAATAGTTGAGGTGCTATTTGAAGCTCTCTTGGTTGAACACAAGTATGGGTACACAATCAATACCAAGCATATAAGTATGAATGAACAATATGAATCAATACAAGGCACAATATAAGAGAGAGAGTTAGAGAAAGTGAATCAAACGCAAACACAAAGATATGTTTCGAGGTTCGAGCACCCAGCTCTACGTCCCTGCCTTCACACAGAAGGATTTTCACTAATTCGTTCACACAAGACTTCCCACACAAGGAACCTCCGCTGAGGATTTGGGCAAATACAACTTAAGAGTACACAACTCCTCTCTCAACAAATACAACCTCTCACTAGAGGTAAGGCACAACACAAATCATCTCTACACTTAGAGAGATGGCACTTAATCAAACAAATATCAACCTCACACTTGAGGGATAAGGCACAAAGCCACAACACAACAACCACCTCTTCACTAAGAGGGATACAAACACAACCTTCACTATCACCTCTCACTAGAGGGATATCAACACAATCACCTCTCACTAGAGGGATATCACAAAGAATGGAAGGTTTACAACTCTTGGTGGTATCAACAACCACAAACAACTTTTCTCACTAAAACAAGATCCTATAGATAGGATAGATATGATAGCTCAAGTGTGAGAAAATAAAGTGTTTGGAATAAAGAAAAATACTTGAAAAATCTCAAAATAGATATAGAAATTTAGATCAAAAACTGATTCCCAAAAGACTCTATTTTCTTTGAAATTCTAACATTTTAAAACAAATAAAGAATGATCATTTAAACCCAAAACTCTTTTAAAAACTTACTGTTAAACACTTGTAAAAGTGAAAAAAAATTGCTCTCTAAAAACTTATTCAAAGCAGCCCAAGGGAATGGGTATATATAGCTCATTCAAAAAACTAGCCGTTGGGCCAAGACAGCAGAAAAAATCTGCTATCGGTCGACCGCCTGGTCAACTGGACAACGATCAGATTTCTGACCGTTGAGCCATCGGTCGACCGCCCGGTCGACCGGGCCTGGATACAGAGAGCAGCAGCTCTCTGCCGGTCGACCGCCCGGTCAACCGGGGCCATTTCCAGAGAGCAAAGCTCTCTGGCGGTCGACCGCGTCGGTCAACCGGCCTACCAGCCTCGGCTGCGTGCACATTCTGTGCACGTCGGTCGATCGAACCGGTCGACCGACTTCTGCCTCGGTCGACCGGTCCAGTCGACCGGCAGACAGCCAAGTCTAAATTTTAAGGGATTGAAACCTTGAGTTTTTGACTTTAATTAAATCCCATAAAATCACATAAATTTCACAAAAATAAGTTCATATTAGATCTTTGAAATACAAATATGTGTGACAAAAATTCAACACATATTACAAACTATTTGAACCATTTTTGTGTTCTTGAAAATTTGTCTTAAACCAAAAATCGTATTTTCCAAAACTTGAATTTTTGAAATGGAACTCGTTTTCTCCAAAACTTATGTAAATACAAAAACATGATATTGAAACAACTTTGAAGCATGTTGTATATGGATAGAATTCAATATACATGAAAGATATTATATCTTTGTTTTTTACTTTGAAAATCAAGATCAATTAAACCGAAAAATCAAAACTAGAGTGAAGGGCCTCTGGGCCAACAGATGCAGCTCTCACTCTGTTGACTAGGCGCGGCTTTGGCCTTGCTGAAGAGGCGCGACCTTTGGAGGGACGCGGTTGTAGACTCTTCAGTAGGAATGAAAGGAACGCAGCCCTTGTGTTTATGAAAAGTCGTGGACTTGTGGACAAGACCTTTGCTTCTGCGCCCGACGCAGCTTCATAAGCGTCGTATGCAGCCCGTCTTAAATATCTTGTTGGATCTTTTAATGCTAAGTCGGCGTTGATGATTGTGGACTTGTGTCCTTCGATGTTTCCCGTAATGGTGGCAATCCACGGGTTAGCTCCTTAATGGACTTGATGTTCGTGCGAGAATTAAGGCTGATGGCTTTGATTTTTATACCATTAATTGTAAGCCTTATCGCTTGCTTATAAATAGGCCTCACCCCCTTAATAGTTCATTATTTAGACTGTTTCCCTTTGAGAGCATGCGCTCTGAGGGTCTTCGCCTTTATTTGTCTATCTTCCCTTCAAGGGGATGTGTTCCAGTGAACCAGCAAGAACTTAAAGCTTTCATATTTTCCTTTAATCTTCTCCAAAGATTACTACTGTCAAGTGATTTCAAGATCAAAAAACATCGCTTTAAGTGCTCTTTGCGGCCGCGCCTTAATGCATAAAGTTCAACTTCTAGAGAATTCTTCTCCAGGTAGGAACCAGCTGTCGTGATGAAATACTCAGTCCTTCTGAGTTTCCGTCTTCCTGTCCATTGAAGAAACTCGATCTCTTGATCTCTTCTTGAAGTCTGATTGATGTGCCCGTGTTCGGAAGGCACGTCTTTCAAGAAGAGATTTGGCTGACTTTTAATTTTAAGTCACAAGTCTTTTGAACATGAGTGTGACAAACTCTGTACTTAGATCTGGAAACGCGAGTTTTGTACATAAAGCCCGCGTTTGAGGTTCTTAACTTAAGAGAATTTTAACTCTTTCGAGACCTCTGGACATAGATGTGGTAACCCCTATTTCTCAAACGCGGGTGTGGCGAACTCTACGTCTTGGTTACCTCGCGTCTTTTAGCTTGGACGCAGGTCTGACACCAAACTGCGTTCAGATCTGCACTGGCCAACTCCATGTCCGAAGTTCAAAACTTCAATCGCGTCTGCTCTTCAGCTTTTCTGTTTCTGCCTTAACAGAATTTTAACTTTTTGGTTTTTTGCTTCTTGCAGGGTCTTGCAGCTTCAGTCAGTCTTCTGCGTCTTCGCTAGGCTCATGGGAGAATATTTTGACCCGCCAGCTTGTTCGAGCTCTTGAGATATCCGTCAAGGCCTTATTGGACATGACGCACAAGCACTGCCCCGGGTTTATCATGGTCACGGTGGGTATGGTGTCCTTGGAGGCCACAGGAAAGAGGATGTCACCAGTGATGTCTCGGATCCTCCCTTTGCCAATTTTGATTAAGGAAGATCCAGCTTTCTGGTGGCAAAATCTGCCATTAAGCAAAGGCTTACGGCCCACACCAGTTGGTCGGGTGGAATCAAAATGTTCTTCTGCATTTCGACCTCGAGAAACACTATTGTTCTCGGTTAGCGATGAGCTTTTTCAATATTTACATCATGCATCATGATGTAATCATCACTCGGTCATCTCATCACTGGTCAACTGCGACATGATTCAGTGGGAGAAGAGAAGAACCTTTTTTTGGCGCTCTTTCAAACATCTTGTATTTTGAGCAGTTTAGATGTCTTGAGGAGTGAGTGTAACCTTTCGCTGAGAGAGGGACTTCTTTGTACTCCTTTATTGTAACACTCAATCTTATTGTATAAGAGAGCGTCTTGTATCACTTTCATATGTTTGAATATTAATAAATGTGATACTTTTTCTTATCTTATATGTCTTGAATTTCTTTTTCTTTTTCTTTTTTGCATTGAAAATCAGACACATAGAAGTAGGGAATCTTGACTTGCTAAAAATGCGATAATTAATTTAACAAGTTAAAGTTAGGAAAAATTTCATTTCAAGAATTTAAAATTACTGTCAGAGGTGTGATATTAACCTGACAGAAATGTGGGTCAGAGGTGTGATATTAACTTGACCTCGACGGGAATTTCAGCTTCATTTGGGAAGACTGAAAACATCACTGTCATAGGTGTAATGTTAAACTTGACAGTGAAGGCAATGCTACAGGTGTAATTTTGAACGTGGCATTGATCATCTCGATTTCGATATGAAAGTTCGAGGGAAAGTCATTGTCATAAGTGTATTATTGAACTTAGCAATGAACCGGACACTTGAAGTGTGATGTTAAACTTAGCATTGCTCATCTTAGCTTCGATATGGAAACCTGAGGGAAAGTGCCTGTCAGAGGTTTATTATTGAACTTGACAGCAACTTAATCACTGTTAGAGGTGTGGTGTTAAACTTAACAGTAATTTGTCAGAAGTGTAATTTTGAACTGGACAAGAATTAGTTTGCGATAGGTTGACTGAATCCACTGGGGACTGGAAAATCTAGTTTGTCAGAGGTTTAATATTAACTTGACAAATCCTAGTTCCTTTCATTAGGGAGATGGATACAGGTATTTTTGTGGCCCTACCATTCTGTGAGTGAGAATTGGTAGGAGAGGATGGGACCAAGTCCTTAGGATTTTTAGCAAACCCTCAGCTATTAACGGATTTGGTGTGCCTTTACCAACTACCGTTTGAGTTGGGCTAGCCATGCTATTCTCCTCACCAAAGCCAACATTTTTCTTTATTTTTAGCCGTCGAAGGCGTCAGATGTCTATAGAAGAGTAGCCACGCTAAAACCGAAGTCTTGCATTTTGTTTCTTCTTCAAATTTTACATCATGCATCATGATGTGACCATCGCTTTGAAAAAGACACCTAGAGGGGGGTGAATAGGTGTTAGTGCTAATCTAAAACTAATTGCAAAACTAAGTGCGCTAATGACGGAAGCTAATACAAATTATGCACAAACTAATACAATACAACAAGTGTAGCCGAATTCTCCTTGCGAGGCTCTGGACTAACTCCCCTTGATTCCCCTTTAAATGGGTTGAGGTGCTATGTGAAGCTCTTGTTGGATGAGTATAAGTTAGGCACACACACACAAGCAATCCAAGCAATATGAAATACACACAATCAAGCCAAGCATATAAGATTGAATTGCAATATGAAAGATGCAAGGCAACACAAGCAATGAATAAGTTATGTATGCAATGAAAGAATGATGCTTGTATGAAATGATGCTTGCACAAAGTAAAGAGAGTAGAGTTGAGAGAAATTGGATCAAACGCTAACACAAAGATTTGTTTCGAGGTTCGAGTACCCAACTCTACATCCCCGCCTACACCACCGTGTAGGATTTCCAATCCACTATAGGAATACCGAACTCCTCTCTCAACCTTACAAAGCCACCGAGGCTATACAACCACAATCCACCTCTACCGAAGAGGGATACGGCCCGTAGCCAACAACAAACACGACTACCTCTACCGAAGAGGTTTACAACACAATCGCCTCTACCAAAGAGGGATCCAAACCAATACCACTCCGATCATGTAACGCCCCGATTCCACGGATACGGGGACATCACTGCAACGTATATACGTAAGTCCGAAGTACCTTCCCGTATATACGCTAAGCATCAGTACAGACAAGAATCAGAGTACGGAAGCAAATGGTGCATTATACATTCCAACACATATATACAATTACAGAATTATCACCAGAAGTGATCCAATATTAACAATAATATTATATCACTGATGCGCAAATGCGGGAATACAAAAGATATACATGTATGGACAACATAAAAGATACATGTATATGAACAGTACAAAAGAGTGCTCACGAGGTAACTGGAGAGACCACGCTACCGCTGCGCCACTCTGAGCAGCAACAGGGAGAAATCCATACGCTCCGGGCTCCAGGACCTGGACATGAGAATCCAGGGGAGTCAGTGAAACTCCCCAGGCGAGTATGATATAATGCCAGGTGGCGAATCAGGAGGAGCACAAGTGTCAAGTACAGAGGACAGGAGGGTTAGAACATAAGAGAAGTATATATATATATGAACGATATAACATAATCATCAGGAAACCGGAAATCCAAGGTAAAACTGATTTCATGCAAAGTGATTTTATACGCTTAGGTCACGGTCCCATGAGACAAATACATCGAAGGAATAATCCAAACAAGGAAACCCTCATCTATATACTTCTATCTCATGCCACAGAAATCCAAGCGTATAGAATCAGAGTTGCAAATCATATGAAAGTCAAACAGGAATACAAAACGGGAATCATGACATGCATAGCAAGTGTAACAGGAATCAATAACTGGAATCTATTGTTATTATTACTTGTCTGACCCATATATCTAGGTATGTGACCTGGTGTACGGCCAACCCACATACATCCATATATAAGCAAGCCAAGGGTTGTTAACGGAAGCCGATGGAGAACTGATAACACTTCTTATAGTAGTTTCCATTCACCTGGAAACAGTTTTGGAGGTCAAAAATCCCCCTATTCAGTAAACAGATTCACTACCGCCAGTATATATATATATATATATATATATATATATATATATATACATATATATATACTTATATTACACCTACTATAAGCAAGGTATCATTCCGGCATCCATCACTTCCTCCCATACCCATACAAGTTGTCCTTTTTATAGCTTATTAGGTAATTATCAATTTACGGGGAAAATAGGAAATGGACATGATCAGGAATCAGGAGTACATAAACAATATATAGTCAGGTCACTGCATGTAAAGTAGGAAAACAAGTCACTGATCATGATACAGAATAACAAGTCAAATCCCCGTAAAGATGACAATCACAAGTCAAGTATATCATGCTGGGTATAAAGTGATAGCATGATAGGATGGTGATATTAGTAAGCAACCAATCATAACATGAGATTGATAATAGTCTGGGTAAGTCATGGTACAACATAAAGGTCTTGCCAAATAGTGGCATGTCAGGGGTCAGGTGATAATACAGTTACCAAGTGATATACATGTGTTAAAAGGAAGCATGCAATTGACAAGACTGAAGCAATGACAAGTCTGAAATAATAGCATGGCAATCATAGGAGAAACTCAGAAGTCAACGACCACGAAGGGTCGGCCACGCATAGTAAGAAAGCAGTAAAAGATATATGACATAAAGTATATGAAAACATGAAGCGAATCAATGAAATAAGAAGCAAGAAGGTAGCGAGTAAGAATACTCGCCCAAATCACCAAAACGCCGAAATATCCGAAATCCACGGAAGCTCGGGATGCGCCATAACCTGTGATATAAATATGTAGAGTGAAGATGAGAGAGAAAGAATGGAAGATGATGTGTGTCAAGAGACAAGTCAAGTAATACCTATAGGTGATGTAAGTCTAGAGGGTAAGGTTCAGGTTCAAGAAGGGAATCAATTATAACAGATAGGCAAAGTTAGTCGTCTAGGTGGAATGGGTGGTCGACTAATAAAGAAGTTGGTCGACTAGGAGAAATGGGGTAGTCGACTAATAGTGGTCCTAAGTTGTCTAACAGTCAGGTCAAGTTGACTAAAACTGGGTTCTAGAGAGTTAGGATTTTTCCACAGAAAAACAGATTTTGGCCTAAAACAGACTAACGGTCGACTGGGGTCAATGGCCGGTCGACCGGTACACTAACAGTGCCAGGACGGTCGCCTGTCGATCGACTGCCGGTCGACCGAAAATACAGGTCGGTCGACCGATCGGTCGACTGCCGGTCGACCGATACAAGGCCGTGAGCTCCAGGTTTGGTCGGTCGACTTCCGGTCGACTGCCGGTCGACCGGACTAATTCCAACGTGCACGCTGTGCACGTCGGTCGACTGCCGGTCGACTGTAGGTCGACCGGACTCCTGAAAACTGCTGCTGTTGGTCTAAAAATCAGATTTTTGTTGGGGTTATATTTGATGGCTAAAAATATGATTTTGATGACATAGGAACACAAGATATGAAGATACAAGTATACTAGGAATTTAGACAAGTCTAAGTGATGAAGAACACTCACCAAAAGTAGTGGTTGGTGATGGAGTGATGGTGGTGTTGATGATGAAGAAGAAGGTGGAGCCTTGGTGGAGTTGTTGTTGACCTTGGTGGTGTTTCCCATGGAGATGAAGGAAAGGGTGGAGGTTTAGGGTTTTGATGAAGAGGATGAAGAGAAGGAAAAAGAGAAATAGAAATGTAAAGGGAAAGTATTTATAGGGTTTTGGATTTGTAAAGGTGTTGCAATTAAATAAAAGGGAGGGGCTTAATTGCAAAGTGGAGAGTGAGGTGTTTCTCTTGGCCAATAGGAGCTTGCCAAGTGAGGGGGTGAGGTGGAGAAGAAGATGGTGGAAGGTGGTGAGGTGGAGGGTGAGGTGGAGATTTATGTGGTGGAGAATTGGTGGAAATGTGTGGATGAAAATGGAAGCTTAGGGAGGAAGAAAAGAATAAAGGAAAAGGAAAAATGGAAAAGAATTGATAAAGAGAAGATATTTCTCTTGGAAAGGAATATAAAAATAATGAAAGTGGCGGATTCCCGGGATTCAGTTGCAGATATGGAAATCTTTCGGGAAAATACCGGAATCGTCCGAAATTCAAGTATCTCGGAACGACCCGAAATAAACATCAAAAATCCATAATATTATATTCAGAAAAATAGTGAAATCCTTTTTAAGAAATACTTTATAGTTTTAAAACTAAAAATCCCGGAATCAGTTACCTACCGACTCCGAAGGAATTTTCATAAAATCATAAAATCCTCAGAAAAAGAATGTAGGTAGAAAATGTGATTCTAAGAATTAAAGTCTAAAGGACCATCATGAAATTCCTAGCTGTGTGTGAATTAAAAATCCTGGAATCGGTTATCTACCGACTCCGGTGGAATATCCATAAATTCGTAAAATCTTCAGAAAAAGTATTTAAGTATTAAACATAATTCTAAGAAGAAATGTCCAAAGAACCCTCTAGAAATTCTAAACAGTTTGTAAGATAAAAATTCGGGAATCGATCAGCGGCACTGGTCGACACCGGTTTTGAAGAAATTCCTTTTTTTAATTCAGGAAAAATCTAGAAAATCATAGAAAATCTAAAATATTGGAAAATAATGTTTAAAACTGAAATCGGTCAAATCTAAGTACCGGAATATCCAAATCGAGTAATATACTATAATCGGGTTCCTGGTTCGGACTGGGACTGACTCCGAGTCCACGAATCCAAATCCAAGATAAAACAATCATACAAGGAATTCATAATACTGAACAAATACAGGGAACAAATCGAAAAATACGATCGGAAAATCTGAATACGCAACTAAGTATGTATTCCGGGAACGGGGTATTACAATCCACCCACCTTACAAAAAATTGCGTCCTCGCAATTTCGTTAAGGGGCAAATTGAATACAAAGGGGACAAAGGCTGGAATTTATACCAATTAAGATACGAAGCACTATAGGTAGGGCTCTCAAGTCAACTGAATAATAATCATACTCTGCATTTCCGGCTGATGATGTCGTGGCTGTGTAATAAATCTTTAGAATAATGCTGAATAATACTGATGATGTCGTGGCTGTGTAATAAAGAAAACCCCGAAAATCCTGAGCATAATAAAGAAGACCGATAATTAAGAATCCGACTGCTGTCCTCTGAAAGATAGCCAGATCAAGATCGATCTGGAGAATACCAAGCTTCATAGAATTGGCCGAAGAGATCACATGATAGCTTCATTCTGAACCAGCCACTACCTCTCTAGTCTAGTCATATCTTAAAATAGTATAAGGCTTCATAAAACCAAAACATAAAACCAAAACAGGGAAAGGATAGGAGGAATTTGGAATCAAAGGAAAGATAGTCAAAAAGGGATTTGAAATCAAAGGAAAGATAGTCAAGAAATAGATAACTCTGCACTTGCAGTTGGAATGTATAACCAAGACTCATGTATTCCAGTTGCAAATCTCTTTACCATTGATTTGCCTTCTGGACGTACTGAGGAGGTTAGAGCCTAAGCTGACCTAGGCTCTGACGAGCCTAAGTTGACCTATGCTCTGATACCAACCTGTAACGCCCCGATTCCACGGATACGGGGACGTCACTGCAACGTATATACGTAAGTCCGAAGTACCTTCCCGTATATACGCTAAGCATCAGTACAGACAAGAATCAGAGTACGGAAGCAAATGGTGCATTATACATTCCAACACATATATACAATTACAGAATTATCACCAGAAGTGATCCAATATTAACAATAATATTATATCACTGATGCGCAAATGCGGGAATACAAAAGATATACATGTATGGACAACATAAAAGATACATGTATATGAACAGTACAAAAGAGTGCTCACGAGGTAACTGGAGAGACCACGCTACCGCTGCGCCACTCTGAGCAGCAACAGGGAGAAATCCATACGCTCCGGGCTCCAGGACCTGGACATGAGAATCCAGGGGAGTCAGTGAAACTCCCCAGGCGAGTATGATATAATGCCAGGTGGCAAATCAGGAGGAGCACAAGTGTCAAGTACAGAGGACAGGAGGGTTAGAACATAAGAGAAGTATATATATATATATGAACGGTATAACATAATCATCAGGAAACCGGAAATCCAAGGTAAAACTGATTTCATGCAAAGTGATTTTATACGCTTAGGTCACGGTCCCATAAGACAAATACATCGAAGGAATAATCCAAACAAGGAAACCCTCATCTATATACTTCTATCTCATGCCACAGAAATCCAAGCGTATAGAATCAGAGTTGCAAATCATATGAAAGTCAAACAGGAATACAAAACGGGAATCATGACATGCATAGCAAGTGTAACAGGAATCAATAACTGGAATCTATTGTTATTATTACTTGTCTGACCCATATATCTAGGTATGTGACCTGGTGTACGGCCAACCCACATACATCCATATATAAGCAAGCCAAGGGTTGTTAACGGAAGCCGATGGAGAACTGATAACACTTCTTATAGTAGTTTCCATTCACCTGGAAACAGTTTTGGAGGTCAAAAATCCCCCTATTCAGTAAACAGATTCACTACCGCCAGTATATATATATATACATATATATATACTTATATTACACCTACTATAAGCAAGGTATCATTCCGGCATCCATCACTTCCTCCCATACCCATACAAGTTGTCCTTTTTATAGCTTATTAGGTAATTATCAATTTACGGGGAAAATAGGAAATGGACATGATCAGGAATCAGGAGTACATAAACAATATATAGTCAGGTCACTGCATGTAAAACAGGAAAACAAGTCACTGATCATGATACAGAATAACAAGTCAAATCCCCGTAAAGATGACAATCACAAGTCAAGTATATCATGCTGGGTATAAAGTGATAGCATGATAGGATGGTGATATTAGTAAGCAACCAATCATAACATGAGATTGATAATAGTCTGGGTAAGTCATGGTACAACATAAAGGTCTTGCCAAATAGTGGCATGTCAGGGGTCAGGTGATAATACAGTTACCAAGTGATATACATGTGTTAAAAGGAAGCATGCAATTGACAAGACTGAAGCAATGACAAGTCTGAAATAATAGCATGGCAATCATAGGAGAAACTCAGAAGTCAACGACCACGAAGGGTCGGCCACGCATAGTAAGAAAGCAGTAAAAGATATATGACATAAAGTATATGAAAACATGAAGCGAATCAATGAAATAAGAAGCAAGAAGGTAGCGAGTAAGAATACTCGCCCAAATCACCAAAACGCCGAAATATCCGAAATCCACGGAAGCTCGGGATGCGCCATAACCTGTGATATAAATATGTAGAGTGAAGATGAGAGAGAAAGAATGGAAGATGATGTGTGTCAAGAGACAAGTCAAGTAATACCTATAGGTGATGTAAGTCTAGAGGGTAAGGTTCAGGTTCAAGAAGGGAATCAATTATAACAGATAGGCAAAGTTAGTCGTCTAGGTGGAATGGGTGGTCGACTAATAAAGAAGTTGGTCGACTAGGAGAAATGGGGTAGTCGACTAATAGTGGTCCTAAGTTGTCTAACAGTCAGGTCAAGTTGACTAAAACTGGGTTCTAGAGAGTTAGGATTTTTCCACAGAAAAACAGATTTTGGCCTAAAACAGACTAACGGTCGACTGGGGTCAATGGCCGGTCGACCGGTACACTAACAGTGACAGGACGGTCGCCTGTCGGTCGACTGCCGGTCGACCGAAAATACAGGTCGGTCGACCGATCGGTCGACTGCCGGTCGACCGATACAAGGCCGTGAGCTCCAGGTTTGGTCGGTCGACTTCCGGTCGACTGCCGGTCGACCGGACTAATTCCAACGTGCACGCTGTGCACGTCGGTCGACTGCCGGTCGACTGTAGGTCGACCGGACTCCTGAAAACTGCTGCTGTTGGTCTAAAAATCAGATTTTTGTTGGGGTTATATTTGATGGCTAAAAATATGATTTTGATGACATAGGAACACAAGATATGAAGATACAAGTATACTAGGAATTTAGACAAGTCTAAGTGATGAAGAACACTCACCAAAAGTAGTGGTTGGTGATGGAGTGATGGTGGTGTTGATGATGAAGAAGAAGGTGGAGCCTTGGTGGAGTTGTTGTTGACCTTGGTGGTGTTTCCCATGGAGATGAAGGAAAGGGTGGAGGTTTAGGGTTTTGATGAAGAGGATGAAGAGAAGGAAAAAGAGAAATAGAAATGTAAAGGGAAATTATTTATAGGGTTTTGGATTTGTAAAGGTGTTGCAATTAAATAAAAGGGAGGGGCTTAATTGCAAAGTGGAGAGTGAGGTGTTTCTCTTGGCCAATAGGAGCTTGCCAAGTGAGGGGTGAGGTGGAGAAGAAGATGGTGGAAGGTGGTGAGGTGGAGGGTGAGGTGGAGATTTATGTGGTGGAGAATTGGTGGAAATGTGTGGATGAAAATGGAAGCTTAGGGAGGAAGAAAAGAATAAAGGAAAAGGAAAAATGGAAAAGAATTGATAAAGAGAAGATATTTCTCTTGGAAAGGAATATAAAAATAATGAAAGTGGCGGATTCCCGGGATTCAGTTGCAGATATGGAAATCTTTCGGGAAAATACCGGAATCGTCCGAAATTCAAGTATCTCGGAACGACCCGAAATAAACATCAAAAATCCATAATATTATATTCAGAAAAATAGTGAAATCCTTTTTAAGAAATACTTTATAGTTTTAAAACTAAAAATCCCGGAATCAGTTACCTACCGACTCCGAAGGAATTTTCATAAAATCATAAAATCCTCAGAAAAAGAATGTAGGTAGAAAATGTGATTCTAAGAATTAAAGTCTAAAGGACCATCATGAAATTCCTAGCTGTGTGTGAATTAAAAATCCTGGAATCGGTTATCTACCGACTCCGGTGGAATATCCATAAATTCGTAAAATCTTCAGAAAAAGTATTTAAGTATTAAACATAATTCTAAGAAGAAATGTCCAAAGAACCCTCTAGAAATTCTAAACAGTTTGTAAGATAAAAATTCGGGAATCGATCAGCGGCACTGGTCGACACCGGTTTTGAAGAAATTCCTTTTTTAATTCAGGAAAAATCTAGAAAATCATAGAAAATCTAAAATATTGGAAAATAATGTTTAAAACTGAAATCGGTCAAATCTAAGTACCGGAATATCCAAATCGAGTAATATACTATAATCGGGTTCCTGGTTCGGACTGGGACTGACTCCGAGTCCACGAATCCAAATCCAAGATAAAACAATCATACAAGGAATTCATAATACTGAACAAATACAGGGAACAAATCGAAAAATACGATCGGAAAATCTGAATACGCAACTAAGTATGTATTCGGGAACGGGGTATTACAGATCACCTCTACCGAAGAGGGATTCACAAAAGCAAGGAGGGTTTACAATAAGTGGTTACAAAGACCACAAACACAATCTTTCTTTCTTTTCTCTTTTCTTTTTCCACAAAAACAAGATCCTAATAGATTAGGATAGGTGATAGCTCAAGTGTGGAATCAAGGTGTTTTTGGAAACCAGCAACAAAGAAAAACTACTTGGGAAATCACTTGTAAAAGATAGAAAATGAAAACAAAACAATCTCCCAAAACCCTAGCTTTCTTTGATTTTCCAAAAACCCAAAAACAAATAAGATGAAATCTTTTTGGCTTAAAAACTCTTTTAAAAACTCTTTTAAACACTAGAGAAAGTCTGGAATTTTTAGCTCTAAAAATCTTAGCCAAAACAATGGAGAAATGGGGTATATATAGCCCCTAGGAAAAACTAGCCGTTAGGCTGACGTGTCAGCCTGACTGGCCTAACGGTCGACCGGCCGGTCGACCGTCCAACGGTCATATTATGACCCGTTGGAACCTCCGGTCGACCGCCCGGTCGACCGAAACAAACAGAGAGCAGAGCTCTCTGCAGCGGTCGACCGTCCGGTCGACCGGACCACTGTGCTGCAGACGTGCACAAGTCTGTGCACGTCGGTCGACCGGTCCGGTCGACCGTCCCTTGGTGCGGTCGACCGTCCCGGTCGACCGACCAGCCTGTCAGCACAAAAATCAGATCAGAAAAATTGGGGAAAATATTTTATAAAAATCTTTTATCTTTTTCTGAAAATTCTATAAAACTTATTTTAACATTTTATATTGAAACATAAACATGTGATAAAGATTTCAAGACATATATCAATCATATCAATTCATTTTTGTGTCTTGCCAATTTTATCAAAAACCAAAACTAGTATTTTTATCAAACTTGGCTTTTCAATAGGAAATCTAATTTTTCCTAAAACTTTATAGAAATACAAAAACATGATATTTGAACATTATTAAGCATGATGCATATGGACATAGGTCCAATATACATTCACAAAATATATCACAGTTTTTGTTCTTTAATTTCAAAAATATGTTTTATACCAAAACATAAAACTACATGAATAGGTACGTCAAACTAAGTTTGTATAAGTCATATAAGCATGTATGTATATAGAGCACATCTAATATACATATAAAACATGTAAACTTGTTTTGATCAAACTATTCATGAAAACCAAAATCCAAAACATGAAAACGTGTGTGTTTGTGCACTTGAGCATATCAACTATACTAAGCTTTACAAATGGATCTAAACACAAAATCTAAACTAGGATACCTAAGTCTCTTGACGATCTTCCATCTTCAAGAAGACTTGCTCCCAAACGCGATCCACCGAGTGCAAAGGTATGATCTTTAAGCTTTGGCACCGGAATCACTATGATAAGCTTCCAAACACCTTGTTGAAGCTAATCACCAACTAATATCTTGGTTAATGATCTGAAACTTAAACAATACAAGATTATTAGTAAACATAACTACATGAGTTAATCATCATCAAAACTAGGGTGGAAGGCCTTTGGGCCAACAATCTCCCCCTTTTTGATGATGACAAAACTCATGGAGTTATATATGCATGGATTAAAAGTAAGCTTCAAAGAAGCTCCCCCTTAACTCATGCATAGCCAAATAAACATAATAATATGCAATGAAGGCTCTTAAAAACATGAGTGCACAAATATGCATAAACAATAAAGGTTCTAGATACCAATGAAATATTTAAAGCAAAGTATGCTCTAGATACCAATAAACATACATTAAACTTAATATATGCAGAAACATAACTATGCATATATATAAAATATGTACCAATCATGCATAAACTCTCAAATTCTCCCCCTTTTTGTCAATCATCAACAAAGGGGTAAACATTCAAAAACTATAAATAAAATGAGGGGTAAAAATTTTTCTCCCCCTTTTTGTGTCAATCAAAACAATGCAAACAATGGTCTCCCCTTTTTTTTTTGTTTAAAACAAAAACAAAGTCAATAAGGGGTGACTACAAACATGATATCAATTAAAAATATATCAATGAAGCATCTTGATACCAAATGAAGATAAACAAAGATTAATAAATGTTATATGCTATATACATTCATGAAGAGGAAGACGCTAAGTTAGCTTCCCTACACATATGAGTTACATGAAGAAAGGAAGACACGCCCTAATTCACATAACACAAAAATATGTAATGCATAAAAGGAGATGTGAAGCTCCCCTACACACGTGTACCACATAAGGAAGAGTTGTCAAGTTCTTCAATACAAGATACACTCAACATGAATTTATACACATATAGGCAATGTAAAATAAATATGTTTTTCTTAAACAAAATTTTGAGATACCAATTTAAAACATTTAACATAAACATCTTGATATCATTAAGAGAAATGTGTTCTTTTAAACATATGATAACAATTTGAAACTATATTTTAACATAAAGCAAGGGAGTGGAAATCAAATACCAATTGAAAGACAACATCAAATTTTCTCCCCCTTTATGAAATACCAATTAAACATATGCATAAGCTTGTTAAGATACCAATTGAAAACAAATCAAACAATAGAAATTTTTTTTTTTTAAGCTTAGCATAAACAAGTATATATATGTATGAAAATTAGATACCAATTGACATTGATATTCTTGAAAGAGTAAGCATACATATACAAAACATATATGAGTATACAAAAAGATCAAAAATTGATACCAATTGAAAGTGTTCAATGATACCAATTGAAAGAATAGGGTCAAGTGTATATCTCATATTATAACGAAGAATATGAACTAGTTAAAATGAAAAGTTTTGTTAACTAGTACGAAATCCTTCAAGTAAGGAATAAATACAAATCATTTTTCATAAAAATGAAATCCACATGATAATCAACACTCTAATCCAATTAAGCATAAAAATGTCTCATGAAAACAAAACATGAGCAAATAATAAATGTGAGTGTACAAGTCAAGTATGGAGATCACAATCATGAAAATTTGTTCAATTAAGTTCAATTATTCCTTTAAACAAGAAAACATCAAAAATTTAACCTTCAAGGTATATGTATGTCTAATACAAACTAAAGTATACATACATATCCAAGATACAAACGAGTCCACAAGGATATATGCATGAAGGCACGTGGCTCAAAAAGGATATTCATGTATATCTAATAGTTTGGACAAGGTAAACATATACATGAAGTTTAAATACCAATTCAAGGAAAACATGAAAAGCATGAAAAGTATGAAAATTTAGCTTTTCATTAAAACAATTTGATACCAATTCTTTTCAAGGTATATGTATGATTTGTCAACACAAGAAGTATACATACATATCCCTTAAACACACTTTGAGTCCATAATAGATATTTGCATGAAAGGCAAATGACTCAAGGGGTATACATGTATATCTTCAAGTTTGGCAAAATACACATATACATGAAATGAAAACTCATAATCATAAAAACAAATACCAAAAATGGAATACAAGTTTAAAATGTATGAATCATCAAAACTAGACTATACTAGCACATCTAATGGAAACAAACAAGCATTCAATCCCAAACATATATAGATTTGTTTGTGGCCCATTCTATGTACAAGTATATAACTCGTCTTAATGAAAACTAACATCTAAACATATATTCAAAACATGAAGTATCAAAACAAACACGAATATTATTTTGCTATATAAAACAAGCAAAGATTCATCAAAAATTCTTTTATCAAACTTCTAGGTATATGTATGATTCATCCAAATTTAACAATATACATACATATCCCAACCGTAAACGAGTCTATTAAAATTATTTGCATGAAGGCAAAAGACTCATGGGTATACATGTATATTTATTAGGTTTGAATTCAAAATACATATACATGAAGTAAAAACATGAAAATAGGCATAGCAAGTATAAATGAAGGAATCATCAAAACTAGCTTATACATGTGCATATAGTGGGTACAAATGAGCATGAAGTGCAAACATATAAGAGTCAATTTGTTCTCACTATGTGTACATGCATACATGCAAGTTTTGATAAAATCTGCATCTAAACTAGTTTATACCACATAAAGCATAAAACAACAAAATCATCATGAGAAAACTAAAACATGATTACTATGTAAATTCACATGTATTAGATTCATGATGTACATTATAGCTTAAACAAAAGGTGAGAACACTAAGTATGGATTCATGCAAGCATGTGTGTCTCAAATACTATATATGTGTGTCAAGGATCTAATAATCATGGCATTTACATACTAATCCAAAGACAATGATAACATGCTATAAAACATCAATATGAAAGCATGTAAACAATAATAAGGAGTTAAGAATTGTTACCAAACCTAGAAGGCAACTCTCCTTGTCCCCAAAACATGGTGGTCATCTCCACCAAATCTTCCCTTGAAAGTGATGCATCCAATTGATTTCCTTTAAGTCTGGAACGCATCCACTCCAAGGTGCTATCACTCTCACGTCATGTGAGAGCCCACACCTACATCAAAAACAATAGGAGGGGTGGTCTTTGGTACCCACATCTTGTTGGGTCCATGGGGGTTAGTCCCTTCCCTAACCCAAACAAATTTCTTTGCTAAATTTGAAACATTTAATCTATCATAACAAAATTTAGCAAGATGGCCTTTTCGGCCACAATGTGTACATGTGTACACATGAGCATACATATGGTGATGGTGTCCGTGTGGAGCATGTGTATGCCGTGGAGGGTGTGCATGCATAAATGATGGAACTTGTTTCTTTCGAACCAAGGTTTCCAACCGTGTATGGTTCTTAGCACATTGGCTCATAGTGGAGCCCAAACAATCTACCTTCTCCTTAAGCATGGATATATCATTATTAATCTTAGAAGAAGAGGTACATGCATTAGGTGAAGTGTGTGATACTACCCTAGCATGGCAAACATGTGCATCAATATTATTTTGTAAAACAACATTTTTCTTTAAACACATTTCTAAATCTTTAGAAATTGAAGCAATCTTAATTTTCAAAGAATCATTTTCTTTTAAAACAAAATCAACTTTTGAAGACAAATTTTCATTTTTCTTCAAAATAGCATGGCAATCATTTTTAGACTTCAAAAAGTTATTTTCTTTAAGTGCAAGATCAAGTTGAGATTTTAATGAATCCCTCTCATTAGCAATCTCCTCTTTCTCTTGCAAAACACAATCAAGTCTAGAATGCAAACATTTATTTTCTTTTTCAATTTCTAGACTTTCCTTTTTCAAAACTTTATATTTTTCTATCAATTTTTCACAAACAATAGATAGTTCTTCATTTAAAACATGGGGATCAACAAAATCATTTGAAGAACTAGCACAATCATTACTATCTAGTTGAGTTTCCGAGTGTACCTCAAGGGAGTCATTCCCTTGGACCATATAGCATTGTTGTGGTTCGGATTCTCCACTAGATTCCTCTTCTTGTTGGATTTGAACTTGAAGCTTGGAGGTGTTGGTGGTTGTCAATTTGTTCCACACTACAAAAGCGGAATCAAAGTTAGAAACACATAAAAGATAATCTTTAGATAAAGTGCTTCTAATGGCCTCTAGGGCTTGTGCATTGGCCCCTATATGATTGCGATCACTAAGGAAGGATTCCTTGGTAATAGCAAGATAAACTTTATGACCTAGGGTTTGTAAATAAACGGTCATCCTAATCTTCCAAACATGAATGTTGGAAGGGTCATACATAGGTGGGGTCATGAAGGCCATGGTAAACTATATGTGTGCAAACACGCAAATGCAAACAATAGATTAGCAAGCAAATGGATCTCACTCCTAGGATGTTAAGCCTAAGTATCAGGAGCACCCGCTCTGATACCAATTGAAAAAGACACCTAGACGGGGGTGAATAGGTGTTAGTGCTAATCTAAAACTAATTGCAAAACTAAGTGCGCTAATGACGGAAGCTAATGCAAATTATACACAAACTAATACAATACAACAAGTGTAGCCGAATTCCCCTTGCGAGGCTCTGGACTAACTCCCCTTGATTCCCCTTAAATGGGTTGAGGTGCTATGTGAAGCTCTTGTTGGATGAGTATAAGTTAGGCACACACACACAAGCAATCCAAGCAATATGAAATACACACAATCAAGCCAAGCATATAAGATTGAATTGCAATATGAAAGATGCAAGGCAACACAAGCAATGAATAAGTTATGTATGCAATGAAAGAATGATGCTTGTATGAAATGATGATTGCATAAAGTAAAGAGAGTAGAGTTGAGAGAAATTGGATCAAACGCTAACACAAAGATTTGTTTCGAGATTCGAGTACCCAACTCTACATCCCCGCCTACACCACCGTGTAGGATTTCCAATCCACTATAGGAGTACCGAACTCCTCTCTCAACCTTACAAAGCCACCGAGGCTATACAACCACAATCCACCTCTACCGAAGAGGGATACGGCCCGTAGCCAACAACAAACACGACTACCTCTACCGAAGAGGTTTACAACACAATCGCCTCTACCAAAGAGGGATCCAAACCAATACCACTCCGATCACCTCTACCGAAGAGGGATTCACAAAAGCAAGGAGGGTTTACAATAAGTGGTTACAAAGACCACAAACACAATCTTTCTTTCTTTTCTCTTTTCTTTTTCCACAAAAACAAGATCCTAATAGATTAGGATAGGTGATAGCTCAAGTGTGGAATCAAGGTGTTTTTGGAAACCAGCAACAAAGAAAAACTACTTGGGAAATCACTTGTAAAAGATAGAAAATGAAAAATAAAACAATCTCCCAAAACCCTAGCTTTCTTTGATTTTTTAAAAACCCAAAAACAAATAAGATGAAATCTTTTTGGCTTAAAAACTCTTTTAAAAACTCTTTTAAACACTAGAGAAAGTCTGGAATTTTTAGCTCTAAAAATCTTAGCCAAAACAATGGAGAAATGGGGTATATATAGCCCCTAGGAAAAACTAGCCGTTAGGCTGACATGTCAGCCTGACTGGCCTAACGGTCGACCGGCCGGTCGACCGTCCAACGGTCATATTATGACCCGTTGGAACCTCCGGTCGACCGCCCGGTCGACCGAAACAAACAGAGAGCAGAGCTCTCTGCAGCGGTCGACCGTCTGGTCGACCGGACCACTGTGCTGCAGACGTGCACAAGTCTGTGCACGTCGGTCGACCGGTCCGGTCGACCGTCCCGGTCGACCGACCAGCCTGTCAGCACAAAAATCAGATCAGAAAAATTGGGAAAAATATTTTATAAAAATCTTTTATCTTTTTCTGAAAATTCTATAAAACTTATTTTAACATTTTATATTGAAACATAAACATGTGATAAAGATTTTCAAGACATATATCAATCATATCAATTCATTTTTGTGTCTTGCCAATTTTATCAAAAACCAAAACTAGTATTTTTATCAAACTTGGCTTTTCAATAGGAAATCTGATTTTTCCTAAAACTTTATAGAAATACAAAAACATGATATTTGAACATTATTAAGCATGATGCATATGGACATAGGTCCAATATACATTCACAAAATATATCACAGTTTTTGTTCTTTAATTTCAAAAATATGTTTTATACCAAAACATAAAACTACATGAATAGGTACGTCAAACTAAGTTTGTATAAGTCATATAAGCATGTATGTATATAGAGCACATCTAATATACATATAAAACATGTAAACTTGTTTTGATCAAACTATTCATGAAAACCAAAATCCAAAACATGAAAACGTGTGTGTTTGTGCACTTGAGCATATCAACTATACTAAGCTTTACAAATGGATCTAAACACAAAATCTAAACTAGGATACCTAAGTCTCTTGACGATCTTCCATCTTCAAGAAGACTTGCTCCCAAACGCGATCCACCGAGTGCAAAGGTATGATCTTTAAGCTTTGGCACCGGAATCACCATGATAAGCTTCCAAACACCTTGTTGAAGCTAATCACCAACTAATATCTTGGTTAATGATCTGAAACTTAAACAATACAAGATTATTAGTAAACATAACTACATGAGTTAATCATCATCAAAACTAGGGTGGAAGGCCTTTGGGCCAACACGCTTGATCGGCTTGATACTGATCGCTCGTGATATGATCCAATGAAGGGAAGAAGCTTCTCTTGGATCTGGAGTTTCGATCAGAGGTGTAGTATTAACTTGATCAGGAGAAGAATGCTATCAAGGATAGTATTTCTTAGAATTTGTCGTTGATTGACATCATTAGCGTATCACCATCTGAGGTGATGAGGCGATATGCTCCATTTGAGTTGACCGACTCTACTACAAATGATCCTTCCCATTTGGGCTGAAATTTTTCTTTGGTCTTATGCGTCATCATCATAGGTCTTCTGACAGCTAAGACAAGGTCGCCTTTCTTAAAAGTTCGCTCCTTGACTTTCTTGTTGAAGGCTCTAGTAATTCGAGTTTGATAGAGCTCGATTTGCTGTTGAGCTTGCAGGCGTTTATCGTCCAAATCCTCCAGCTCTTGGAGTCGCAGTTGATGCTTCTCCTCATTCATCTCTGCCGTCAAGGTGGCATGTAGATATGGGATTTGAATTTCTAAAGGGAGTACAGCTTCACACCCATATACCAAAAAGAATGGTGTAGCTTTGTTGGGGTATGAATCGTCGTGCGATAGGCCCATAAGCATTCACCTAATTTGTCGTTCCAGTCACGTTGGCTTTTCGAAACGAAGTTCTTGAGAAGCTTTCCAATAGTCTTGTTGAAGCTTCTGTGAGGCCATTAGCGGCTGGGTAATATGCCGTTGAGAATACACTCTGGATTCTAAACTTGTTGTAGAACCTTTGAAAAGCTTAGCTGACGAACTGAGACCCATTGTCATGAATGATCCGTCGTGGCACACCAAAGCGGTAAATGACGTGATGTTTAACAAATTTGATCACGTCAGATGCCTTTACCACCCTCAAGGGAATAGCTTCAGCCCATTTAGAGAAGTAATCGGTTATAGCTAAGATAAACCGATGTCCTTTGGATGAAGGTGGGCTGATAAGGCCGACCACATCCATTCCCCACATCTCAAATGGCCAGGTTGAGGTTGTAGAGCGAAGATATCCTTATGCTTGATGGATAAAATCGCCATGGACTTGACAGGCATGGCATCGTTTGGCGTAAGTGATGGTGTCCGAGATCATCTTAGGCCAATAATTTCCCAGTCTTCGGAGTCGATCTTCGAGTTTCGGACCGGGCTGTGAGCTCCACACATGCCATCATGCGCTTCTTTGAGTACTTCCTGTGACTCCTTTTGTGACAGGCAGCGGAGGAGGATCCTGTCATGCGATCGGCGATACAATGTTCGCGTGATCACATTATAGTAGAATTTGGGAGCTCTCCTTCTAATGACAGCCGCCTCTTTGGGATCATTAGGCAGGATACTGTACAAGGCATAGTCGATGTATGGGAATCGCCAATCCCTAGGCTCTGGACCGTCTGACGTCTCAAGAGCTTCTTTGGCTTGACAGTCTCATGTCAGCTTTTGGCGATCTTTAAAAGTGACTCTTGGGCAATACAAGTTGTGACTATAGACAAGTATTTTCTATTACTCTAGGTGGAAGGGCTAAGGAGGCAGCGAGAGATGCCAGTGCATCTGCATGCGCTTTTTGCTGGCGTGGTACATGGTCGATGTAAAAGTTCTAAACTTTTCGGCCATAGAAACAGTTGCATTGAAATAGGGTACTAAGTATTCATGCCTGACTTTGTACTCTCCGCGAACTTAGTTAACGATGAGTTTAGAGTCAACGTATGTTTCGAGATTTTTAATGTCAATCTCATCGGCGATTTGCATCCAATCAAGAGGGCATTGTATTCCGCTACATTGTTGGAACATGGCTCGGTTAATGAGAATGCACGAGGATTACGTAGTTTTGTAGGGAGACCAGTACTACCCCCATTCCTGCTACGAAATGCCCTTGCGGACCTGTTCTCGATGCACCATCAAAGAAAAGTTACCCACCTGTCTTTCAAAAGATGTCTGAGTCAGACAAACTTCAACGACTTCATTTGGGAGATCCTCGTAAAGTTCGGTCGCTCTCGGATCTGGATGTTCAGCCAGGAAATCTGCCACCGCTTGTCCCTTCACGACCTTTTGCGGTAGAAAGTACATCTCATATTGGGAGAGCAGTATGACCCATTTGCAAGTCGACCATTTAGCGACGATGGCTTCGTCATGAGCAGCCTCAAAGGGTTGACTTTTGATATAACATTTATAGTTTGGCCCACCAAGTAGTGTCACATTTTCTGGATGGCGAACACCAACGCCAAACATTCCTTTTCGATCGGGTTTATACCAATGTTCGGCTCCGATCATGATTCTGCTCAGATAGTAGATTGCCTGCTCGTGTCCTTGATCATCATTCTGGGCTAGCAAAGCTCCTAAAGAATGATCCATCGCTTGAACGTATATCAGGAAAGGTTTTTCTGACACCGGAACTGTAAGAACAGGTGGTTGCGTGAAGTACTGCTTGATTTCCTCAAACACTTGTTGGCAAGCATCATCCGAGATGAATAAGACGCCCTTTTTTCATTAATTTAGTGAAGGGTTGGCATCTTCTGGAGAGATTTGAGATAAACCTTCGGATGTATGCTAGTCGCCCTTGCAATCCTCTAAGCTCCTGAGATTCCTTGGAGGTTGCATCTCTCGGACGACACAGACTTTTTCTGGGTCTAGGTGAATTCCTTTGGATGTCACTACAAATCCTAGGAATTTACCGCTGGCTACCCCTAGGAAATATTTAGAGTTCATCTTTAACTGATGTGCCCGCATGATTTCAAAATCTGTCTTTAGATCGGCTATGTGGTCGCTCTTGGTGCGACTTTTCACTGCAATATCATCAACGTAGCATTCCACTGTTTTATGCATGTGTTTGTGGAAAATTGCATTCATAGCTCTCTGATATGTTGCCCCGCGTTTTTCAGTCCGAAGGGCATGACAGTATAGCAATATATCCCAGTGGTATCCTGAAAGAAGTATGCTTTTCATCATCAGGGTACATTTTGATTTGATTGTACCCTGAGAATCCATCCATGAAGGACATTCGTTCAAACCCGCACCTATTGTCAATCATGATATCCGTGATTGGGAAAGAGAATTCGTCTTTAGGACAGGCTTCATTTAGATCACGAATATCGATGCAAATTCGGATCTTCTCGTTTTTCTTGATAACGGGGACGATATTGGCTACCCAATCAGGGTGTTGCTTCTCCCTAATGAAGCCAGAGTCTGTAAGCTTTTTGACTTCCAACTGGATTGCTTCCATTATTTCTGGACGGAATCGTCGCTGCTGCTATTTGATTGGCTTTACGTCTGAATTAATGTTAAGGCGATGCATAACCACTCGAGGATTAAGCCCTGGCATGTCCTCGTAATTCCAAGCGAAAACATCTATATACTCTCGCACAAGAGATATTAAGTCTTCTTTCTCGGAGGGTGATAGACTTTCGCTTATAAAGATAGGCTTAGGATAAGCCTCATCTCCCAGATTAATTTGGGTGATCTTTTCTTCCGTGGGGTTGTTCAAAGTGAATATCCCAGAGAGTATTTAGGTGTTTGATCTAAGAATCTGTATCAGAGTGGATCGTTTCTTCGTCTTCGTCTTCCAGGTGGCTTGTTGAAACCATGTTTACTGAAAGTTCTCCGAAGAGGTTGCCGATACTGACATCCGACTCCCACGATGACGTGCCAGATGAGTAATCATGGTATAATGACTCTTCGGACTCAGAACTTATGGAATTGGAGTTGACACATAGCCCAAACCCACGCGAGTTCGATGGTAATAGTCGGGGGTCTTCCCTTTCGGAACGAAAGATCGAAGTAATGTTCTTCCTTTGTCGAAGTTCAAACCAGGACCATTTGTTAGATCACCCCCTATTCTCTCTATCATTCTGAGTAGTTTGTCTTATAATAAGAAAACTGAGGAGATTCGTTCTCGCTTTCTGAGTCTCGCGAGACATCAATTCGAACTTAATTCTTCCGAAAAGAATTGGTTTTTGGTCTTTGCGTCGTGCTGGGACCATGAATACTGATTCTTGCACATCACCGACATCTTAGTATGTTTTGAGGGATGACTTCATTGGTATATGCAATGATGTCAGAGCATCCATTGTCGACCATGGGTCATTATCCACCTCTGTACTAGTGCTTAATGGCACTGAATCAAAAGCAAACACAGAAAAGTAAGCCAAATTCAACTCTTCATTAATATACCACTCGCCTATATCTTCGACAGTTTTATTAACATCGAGCTTATTAATGCTCGTTATAAGTGAATTTAATTCTCACATGCAATCTTCTTCCGCCTCTGGCTCAGTGTCAGCTTCATTACCAGAGTCTGGTTCCTCTGGCTGTGGGTTCTCGTTCGTCTCCAGAGAGCCTTGGTACAGGAGAGAGTCTGTGAAATAATTCTCTACTCCCTTGAACGGATGCCTTTCGGCAATCAAGTTCAGACTTTCCCACTTCCGTCGATGTACTTCATAACTTGATGGAGAGTGGAGGAGACGATGGAATTACGATAAATCCACGGTCGTCGGAGCAGCAAATTGTATGAAGTGTCGGCGTCGATTACATAGCGCATCACTTCAGATCTTAGATTCTCAATTTAGCATTTGAGCTTGATCTTCCCCATTGGGCGCGTACCATTAGCGTTGAAACCATAGATGGTAGTTTGGGTGGCGCTCAATTGGTGGGTGGGGATCCCTAAGTGCCGCATGACCCGGCGAGGCATGATGCTCAACGCGGATCCTGGATCTACATGAATGCGGCTCACTTCAGACGTCCAATGTACCCTGTGAAGTACAGGGGTCAATCATGTTTCCCTTTGACCTACATGTCATCTGACGTGAATGTGATGCAGGGAGCATTGTGAGAGGCATGGAAGCAGTCCTCTTCATCTTCCTCCTATGGTCCAGCCAGGATTTGGGCCATGAAGACCTCAACATCAGTTAGGGCTTCCCTCAGAGCTTCTCTTGTTGACTTTGATAGTCTCAGGAGCTTGTAGAGGGTGATCTTGGCCGGGATATTGGCCCGTTGAGCCAAGACGTCAAAACGGTAAGGTGTTGGAGATCCTTCCGCTGTTGACACTTAAAAAAGACAAGATTCTTATTGGTCCGAACAATATCTAAACTTGTTGACATTTACAAAAGACAAGTGATAGACGAGCTGAAGACCAGTTTTCACCCATCTCCAAGGGACAAGGAAGCAACTTGGACTCACTGATCCAGCAAGCAGACAGTGAACCCAGATTGTTTCTAAACAGACCTCAGCAGGTCTAAGGTGCTAGCACTCAGCATTACATGAGCCCAAAGAGATAGCCTCGCTTGAGAGGCTAATATCACTCGACTTCGCCTTGAAGCCATTCAAAGCCTCGCCAGGAAGCTAACTCGCAAACTTCGCCACAGAGGACTTCCAGCTCCGCCAAAGGGTTTCTTTCGGACTTCGCCAGAAACCGTCTCTAGCTCCGCTATGAGATCAATGCGGACAGCGCCGCCATGAATCTGCCACGGTCAACCTTTGACCAATCAAATCTCCGGATGAGATCGGATCCAATCAGATCAAATCTAATTAAGATCAAACCAGAGATCAAATTGGCAGTTGATTGCCACAATCTCTTGACTCTTCTTAAAACGAGTAAGAAGATCAGGGGAAATCCTCTAACGATATGGAAAGGATCAAGAAGATCAACCGACCCGCCAATTCTAGCCTCGCAGCAAGGCTACTTTCCAGATTTTAAACAGATTCGATTCAATCTGTTTCCATATTTTCAAGGGACGATTATACCCTTGCTCTCCCTATAAATAGCCCGCCAGGGGTACAAGGAGAGAGACGGAGACGAGGATCGATCGATCAAGAGAGAGAGGCATACAAGAGGACTCCACAAGCAGAGGCTTCTTCATAACGCACCGTGCATTCTCGAATTCAGAGACCTTTTAGAGAATTGCTTTCTCTATTCAGGGTGTTGATACCCTAACATCGTCCTTCTTCTCAAGGAATCTCCGGAACCAGGCGAGAAGGAATTCCTAATTGAAGGCGATTTTGAGAAGCAGCAAGAGGGTTCTACCAACCTTCTGTTCTCTGATTCCCCGAACCAGGCGAGAAGGGAATCTCATCGCTCGCATCGTCAAAGGGACAAAGTGGTCGCGCGCTGACCAGACTCCTATCGGCACACTTCTCCAGAATCTCTGAGGAGATCTACTTGTAATCTTTTTAAGAATACTTATAATTTAGCTCCTCAAACTCTTTTTTGTAAGTTTTCCCCCCTTTGCAAACATAATGGAAAACAAGATGGCGATTTCGCTGGAGAAATTCTCCACTGCCGAGAATCAAGTGTCACAATGCGACGAACAGACCTTCGGGTCTAACTCTGAATTCAGAAAAGCCGGTGCAGCCAGAGCTTCTCTGGCTAAATCTTCAAGGAAAGTCTCTGCGGAGACTGAAAAGGTTCTCTATGAACCTACTGCGGTTATTTGGCGCAACAAGGAAGCACGTCCGCAGTCTAATTCTTTTACTTGCGAGAACTTGGTGGTTCAGTTCGATCAAGCAAGATTTGAAGTCCTCTCTGGGGGTGGCCCAACGCTTCGAGCAGGGAAGCATAGGAGGGTTTCCACGACCAAGGTTTCAAATCAGAAACCGGAAGCAGAATTCTGCCAACACCCCTCAGCCTCGTGTGTGGCTAATCAGGTTCCCTGCGAACTTAAGTCTCCTCTGCCAAGGCGGATATGGAAACCTAAACAGAAGTCTTCGACCGAAGAGAAGGGCAAGATGCCTGTCTGCTCCAATCATAAAGTTACGACGGCAATCATACCGTCGTCCAATTCAAGGGCAGCGATGCCTCGCGCCGGCCTCGTTCTCATGAACGAAGCTACTGTACCACAGCGTACGCGCAGGGTCCATGACCGCGAAGCTGAAACTAAAGTACCATCTAAGGCTAATTGCCTTCGCAATAGCATAGCGGGTAAAGCACCGCAGCATGCTCCACTTTCTAGTGCGTCAAGCACTAAGTTCGCGTCTAATGGCGAAGCTAGAACTAAAGCACTATTCAGTGCTAATCCCGTCTGCAGGGATAAAAGAAGCAGGACATCGCCCTATGCGCGATCCAAAAGAGCCTTTGCGCTCGATTGCAGGGACCCGACCGGGTTCGATTTGAGGAAATTGTTGATGGATAAACAAACCTCTTCCCCCTATTGTCAACACAGGGGATGTCAACTGCTGACACTCCACTCGGTCCATTGCCGGCTGGGACCAATCTCCGCCACGCCTCCAAGACGACGGTCGGTTTTTGATCGACTATCGGTGCAAGTCCCGGTGAAACATCGCAAAAGGAGCATCTCGCGAGATCTACCCTCCGCATCCGTCAACATGACCGGAAGAGGACAAGAGTCCCCAGATCCAGACTACAGCCCAGGCTTGGGCGAAGTCCTGGTGCATGAAGAAGAGGGTGTTTTTTGAAACACCAGATCTAGGGTGGCGATACCCTGCAATTACGAGCAGCCTTCTTCCTCGATGGCCCTAGCCTCGTCACAGCCCACAAGATCACTCCAATCATCGGACGGAGAAGATGAAGATAGTGGGTACGCCTCTTCGGCGACAGTCAGTTCGGTGCGAACAGATAGAGCATCAGTCAATATGGCTGATAACGTCAACGACGATCTTCGTCGGCGCTTGGAAGCCCAGGAGCAAACTTCCAAGACTCAGCAAGAGGCTCTGGACAATATTCAACAGATGCTCGCTCAACTCCTCAATAACCGGAATAACAATGATACTGGGAGCAATCGCGATGAGGAGGAACACTTCAGCAATGAGCAACCAAAGCCGGAGAAATCCAAGGAGGGTTCTTCCCTAGACGCCGAAGTCCTTAAGGGCCTCCAAGCTCAGATCGCGTCCCAAGCTCAGAGGGATGAATTAAAGAAGGTAGGGACAGTCCGTCCTTATCCGCTGGAGTGGGATTCGGTGCCATACCCACCGAAGTTCAAACCGCCAACGCTGCATACCTATGATGGAAAGAGCTCGCCAAATCAGCACATCTACTATTTCCGGTCTCAGACTGGTAATGTTATAAGCAATGACGCCATAATGGCTAGGCTTTTCATTGGCACTTTAAAGGGGGTGGCGTTTGACTGGTTTCGTAGTCTTCCCCCGGGCTCTATCAACTCCTGGATCGACCTGGAAACTCGGTTCCTCTCTCGTTTCTATGAGGATGATACCGAGGTAACCATGGACAAACTCCTCTCCACTGTGCAGAGGAAGAGCGAATCTGTCCGTGACTACATTGAACGGTTCAGAAACTTATCCTTGATGTGCCCAGCTGGGATGCCATTACCCATGCTCTTGCAGACATGCGGACACAACTTCCTGAAATCACCTAGAGGGGGGGTGAATAGGTGATGGCTATATGAATTATGGCAATTTTGCGGAATTAAAACTTTCACACACAAATAGCACAAATAAAGACTTGCAATAAATACAACAATTAAGGTGCAAGAATTGAAAGGAGTAGAGTTAGAGAAAATTGATCAAACGCAAACGCAAGGATGTGTTTCCGAGGTTCGAGCCACGCTCTACGTCCCCGCCTTCACACTTGAAGGATTTGCACTACTATCGTTGATCCCACCGGATCGCCAATACAAGGACACACTTGTCCCTTACACTTGTGATGCCGCAACACCACCCGAAGCTCACTAGCTCCCTTGAGGCCGATGCCTCTACAACTTCACTCCAAGAAGAAATGAGTGATCACACTTGATCACTTTACAAAAGCTCACTTGCACAATCCTAGAACCAAATATGTAGATGTAAAGCTTGGGATTGTGGTGTGCAAAATCTAGAGAGAAGGTAGAGAGTAGGCCACAAGTTGGGTGTTGGAAATTTAGGCTTTGGAAAATCTTTTATGAAGGAAAGCTTTGAAAATCTTTGTAAAACTCTTATGAAATATTTTGCAATAGTTGTCTAATCAATATGAGGTGACCCTCTATTTATAGGGTCAAAAACAGCCTCAAAAACTCGTTGGAGACAAATCCCAAAAAGAAAAACAGTCAGAAAAACTAGCTGTTGGACCTGTCAGAACTTTTGACAGAGTCCGGTCGACCGGGTCGGTCGACCGCCAACGGTCAAAAATATGACCGTTGGGGCTCACCGGTCGACCGGTCCGGTCGACCGAAAAACTCCCGTAAACGTAAATGAACTTCGGTCGACCGGGTCGGTCGACTGATATAGACGTGCACAGTATTGTGCACATCGGTCGACCGGGCCGGTCGACCGGTCACTGTAAGTTCTGAAAAAAAAACAGAACTTCCAGAACCAGAAAATCTTGGTTTTGGTTTTGGGTTTTGGATAAGATTTTGGAACTTGTAAAAACATGAAGTATAAGCATGTGTCATACTTCAAACATGTTAAAAGTAGTTTGATAAAATTCTTTGAACACAAACTTGTTTTTCAATGAAAATGTTTTTCCAAAAACTATTGTTTTTCTAAAACGCGTATTTTCAAATATGTTCTCTTTTAAAAACTAAGTTAGAAATGGAATTGAAAAATCTTTTTGAAGCCTAACTGAAATGTGTGTGTGTGATGATCCCATAGCTCTACTTCTAATATCTAGTTTTGACAAAATGTCTAAAATAAAAATACAATTACAAATTTTGTTTTTCTTTGTCGTTTTGATCTTGTCTTGATCTTCACTTCATCATCTTGATCCCAAAGCATCCTAGTTGTGCGTAGCTTGGGAATCTTCATTTTAGCGGCGTCCAAACTTGTGAGTCTTTTAGCGGAGCCGTCAAAAACAACCTGTTAAATAACCTGAAATATTCTGAAATAAAACATGTTAAATACATAACTAAATATGTTTTGTTATCATCAAAATAACTGGGATAATGGCCTTTGGGCCAACAATCTCCCCCTTTTTGATGATGGCAAAACATATGTAGTTATCACAAAATATTTTGGGTAGAGACTTCAAGTGAAGCTCCCCTCAACACAAGCATATCATAAATGACAAAAATCGTATGTGGGCATAGTATATAAAAATGATAAACACATATTTCCATGTCAACAAGTACTCATAACATAGGACAAATACTCATGTCATATATCAAGATAGAACATGGATACATATAAAGAAATACGTCCACAAAGCATACATGTAGAAATCCAAATACATGTCCAAAACACAAATAAATACTGCATGTCCATAACACAAATACTACATGTCCAAAACACACAAATATCCAAACACATAAAGTACTACAACACAAAATATCACAAATATCTCTCTCAAGATAACTCTCCCCCTTTTTGACATCATCAAAAGGGGAGGTCACTCATCATCATCTCCAGCTTCCTCATCAGCCGTCTGCTCTTCGTCACCAGCGTCTTCGCCTGAAGAAATGACCTCATCTAGGTCAATGCCATCGACTCTGGTCCGCGGTGGTGGAACTGAAGCACGAGCTCTGGGAGGGAATGGAGGACCGGTAGACGGAAGACGACAAGCAGTCGCAGTACGATCAGGAACGGTCATGGAAAACTGTGCAAAGAGAGCCTGAAACTGGACATCCACGAATCTCATGGAGTCAGCAAAGTATGACATGTCGTTCCTGACCTCTGCCCGAAAAGCAGCTTCCTGAACGTCACGAGCATCCATCTCCGCACGAACCCAGGCCTGGTGCGCCTCGATCTGAGTGCGGACCTCCGAAGAGAGAAGTGCCAGAACCTCTGGAGAAAAGACAGGAGCTGAAGCAGAAGAAGATCCTGGTGCAGATGATGAGCCAGGACCAGCAGGAGGAAGATGTGGTTGCACAGGGGCGTGTCTACGCAGCTGCGCTTCCATCATCTTCAGGACAACTCCATTGATGTTTGTCAGGGGGCTTGAAGGAGTTTCGGCAGAAAGATCAAAGTCAAGAGCTCGAAGAAGATGGGTAATAAGCATGCCGTAGGGCAAACTTCTACCCGCAGTACGGATCTGATCAGAGCCCATATGATAAGCTATGACTCTAGGAAAATTCACCTTAATGCCTTTAAGAAGACAATAGATGATCAAAGGGACACAACCCCTAGCATGGCTATACTCACCATGTTTGGGGACAATGTTGAAAAAGATAATCTTGGCAAGGACTGAGATTGAAGTGTGTACTTACTCACTACCTCATTTCTAACCAACCCGGATTGTCATTCCCGTGGATCAGAGTAGAGGCGGTGAGTGAAGACTCACCCTCAGGAAATTCAAAGTCATGTAAATCATGAGAATACACATCTGCTCCGCCAGTGGAGAGATGCAGAATCCTAGCAAACCGACCGATAGAGAGGTCGATTTCCCTACCTAGAACTCTAGATGTGATCCGGTTACCATCAAATTCATAGTTGGCATAGAAGTAAGGAACAAGGGAAGTGTATACTTGTTCCTTAATGGTCAAGAACTCAACTAGATTATTATTTTGCAGGATTTGAGGGATATCTAGGTGTTCAAAATCCTGAATGGTAACAAATCTCCCTGAATTGATATTTCTAGTGGAGAGGTGGGAGTATCTATCTTCAGCTAGATCATTTCTAAAGGGCCGTACGGGTCTAGGACCCTGAGATGAGGGTTGGGCAATACCCTTCCCCTTCTCAGTTCGAGATCTCTTAGGCATGATGAATAAAAATTTGATTTTTAGGTGAAATCAAGATTATGGCACGATCTAGAAGCTAAGCAACCTAAAATAGTGACAAAGGAATAGAGATATCTAAGCTAGAAGTGAAGATTCACAATAAAAATTCGATTTTTACCTTGATGAAAATTCTGAAACCCTAACTGAAAAATCCTGAAATTCTCCGAATCCGGTGGTTGGAAGTTGTTGAAATCGAAGATCTGAAGGTGGAATGAAGGATTTGAGATGGGTTTTAAAAAGATTTGGATTTGGTTGAAGGATTGGAGAGAAATCAAATATGGGAAATTTTGGGGTTTTCGGTCGCTGAGTGAAATGAGAGAGAGAGAGAGAAAATGAAATTATATAGCAGATTTGGGCAAAAACACGACGATCGGTCGACCGGTCCGGTCGACCGAATCCAACCGAGAGCTCTGTAAATGATATCGGTCGACCGGGTCAGTCGACCGAAATATCCCGAGACCACAGCAGGCCAGCATCGATCGACCGGAATTCTGGTCGGTCGACCGGTAGCACAGAAAAAAGATAAAAAATTTTCTCTCAGGCAGAGTCGGTCGACCGGAGATTTAGGGGTCGGTCGACCGGCTTTGCCTGAAAAACAGCTAACAGCAAATAGCCCAAAAAAAAATTTTAAGTAATTTTGTAATCTAAAACAGGTATTATATATTAAGCATATAGGAACACACCAACAGTTTTTAAATCTTCATTAAGTCTTTACAAACATCAAAATACAAGCAATCCAATTTTAATTTTATTTTCATATTTAAACAAAGATTTTAAAGATGTTGAAGCCGAATACCAGTGACGGGTTCTGAACTTCATCCTCTTGATTCCTCTTGAATGAGTTGAGGTGCGCAATTGCCATCTTTAAGGTATTTGCTTAAATAAGAAAATTTACAAATGTTTAATTTTTATTTATGAAAATAATGTGTATATGCATATAAGTATATAATCACAAATACTAAACTATACATGTGGACATGTGATGAACAAGGCATGAAACAAAGATATAAAAGTTAACACAAGGCACATATACATCATGATAGAAAGGTAGTTCTATACAAGCATATATCAATAGAATACAAAAGCAAACTATCAATTCTATACATATGTATACATGTCAAAAAAAAATCAAAATTGAACATGGCATATACAATCATGTTAGAGTTGCAAGTTTATACTAATCATGTATCAATGAAGCATAAAACTAAACTAGCAATCCTATAACAATTGTATATACAAAATTAAAAAAAAACTCTTAAATGGAGATGTTACCAATTTACGGGCAATCTCCAAAATTAGGTGCCTCCACGATAGCGATGCAATCTTGATGTGTTCTTTAAGCTTTGTTGCATCCACCACCGGGCACCGTTTCCTCCTAAGTCTTGGAGGATGTAGATCCACCTATACCTGTTTCATTTGAAATCGGTGGCTCTTTTGGTACCCAAATCTTAGTGGGTCCTTTGGGGTTAGATCCGGGGCGAACCCAAACAAATTTATTTTAACATTGTTCTTAGCATAGCAAAACTTTTCTAAATGGCCTTTGCGGCCACAATGTGTGCAAATATAAATTCTACCATTATTATTATTACCATACAAGTATGCATGCTTGTGTGGGTGTACATGTTTCCGTGCATGTGTATGGTGTGCATGAGCATGGTGTGTATGTTTCCCTTGGGTTACTCCCTTAGGAAACTTAGAAACAAATTTCTTTAAATCAAAAGCACATTGTTTAAGAGTTGAGTCTAATACTTCAACCCGTTTTTGCATCTCATCAAAATCATTTTTACTACATGATGCAATGGGGGTTTTCCCTTTACAAGCTAATTTATAATTTGCAAAATCACTTTTTATTTTCTCAAAAGAATTAGACAAATTATTTTTCTCCTTTTCAATAATATTAAGTTTATCTTTCAAGGACTCATTTTCCCTTTTAACTTTTTATTATGAGATTGCGAAATCTCATATCTATGTTGTAATTCCTCAAAGAAGTGTGCAAGTTCATCCATAGTGAGATCATCATCATCAAGGGTGTTATCAAATGTTACCTTAGAAGTGTCGTCTCTTGTGCCATGAAGCACATGTTAGCGGCGTCGTGCTCCTCTTCGGATTCCGACTCCGTGTCATCCCATGTAGCGGCCAACGCTTTCTTCTTTCTTTGCCCATTCTTGGATGTGGTTGCTTGTAGAGCGGGGCAATCGGCAATTAGGTGACCGATCTTCTTGCAATGAAAGCAAGGACCGGGTTCATCTCTTTTCTTCTCGTACCTTCCTTGAGGCTTCCCTCTTCGGAAGTTACTTTGCCGTCCTTTCTTGTAGAACATCTTGCCCACCTTCCGGATGAGCATGGCGAAATCCTCATCGCAATCCTCCGATGAGTCATCCTCTTCGTGTATGGTAGGAGCGGCTTTGAAGGCAATGGTCTTCTTCTTTGGTGCCTCCTTTCTTCTCTAACTTTCATCTCCATCTCATGTGTCTTGAGATTTCCGATGAAGCCGGAGAAGTCCATCTCCTCTTTGTCGTTGAGTTCCTTGAGAGTGGTCGCCTTGACTTCCCAAGCTTTGGAAGAGCTCTAATCACCTTCCTTATCTTTTGATCATTATCAATCTTGTCGCCTAAGGAAGAAAGAGCATTAGTTATTTTTGTAAAACGGGTGAGCATGTCATCAATGCTCTCATTATCAAACATATAGAAATTCTCATATTGAGAACGTAGCAAGTCAACTTTGGCTCTCTTGACTTGAGACGTTCCCTCATGAGTCACAATGAGTATGTTCCAAACCTCAAATGCGGATTTACAATTTATTATGCGTGCAAGGTCATCTTCATTTAGGGCTTGGGTCAATGCATATTGTGCCCTAGCATTAGCCTCATAGTCTTTGGAAGTATCCTCGGACCATGTGCTCTCATCACTAGTTGGTTCAATGAAGTCTTTGGTAATGGCCCTAGCTACCCTAACACCTAAGGATTTCAAGAACAAGTTCATCTTGACTTTCCAAATGGGAAAGTTCAAGCCATCGAATTTTGGTGGGGATTTAATGCTAGAAAAGTCCATGGATGCCATGAATGCACAAGCAAGTAAAAATGCAACAAAATGTATATAGCCAAATATGGATCTCCCTAAGGTTGTTAGACCTAAGTTGTAGGGTTAGGCTCTGATACCAATTGAAATCACCTAGAGGGGGGTGAATAGGTGATGGCTATATGAATTATGGCAATTTTGCGGAATTAAAACTTTCACACACAAATAGCACAAATAAAGACTTGCAATAAATACAACAATTAAGGTGCAAGAATTGAAAGGAGTAGAGTTAGAGAAAATTGATCAAACGCAAACGCAAGGATGTGTTTCCGAGGTTCGAGCCACGCTCTACGTCCCCGCCTTCACACTTGAAGGATTTGCACTACTATCGTTGATCCCACCGGATCGCCAATATAAGGACACACTTGTCCCTTACACTTGTGATGCCGCAACACCACCCGAAGCTCACTAGCTCCCTTGAGGCCGATGCCTCTACAACTTCACTCCAAGAAGAAATGAGTGATCACACTTGATCACTTTACAAAAGCTCACTTGCACAATCCTAGAACCAAATATGTAGATGTAAAGCTTGGGATTGTGGTGTGCAAAATCTAGAGAGAAGGTAGAGAGTAGGCCACAAGTTGGGTGTTGGAAATTTAGGCTTTGGAAAATCTTTTATGAAGGAAAGCTTTGAAAATCTTTGTAAAAACTCTTATGAAATATTTTGCAATAGTTGTCTAATCAATATGAGGTGATCCTCTATTTATAGGGGTCAAAAACAGCCTCAAAAACTCGTTGGAGACAAATCCAAAAAGAAAAATAGTCAGAAAAACTAGCTGTTGGACCTGTCAGAACTTTTGACAGAGTCCGGTCGACCGGGTCGGTCGACCGCCAACGGTCAAAAATATGACCGTTGGGGCTCACCGGTCGACCAGTCCGGTCGACCGAAAACTCCCGTAAACGTAAATGAACTTCGGTCGACCGGGTCGGTCGACTGATATAGACGTGCACAGTATTGTGCACATCGGTCGACCGGGCCGGTCGACCGGTCACTGTAAGTTCTGAAAAAAAAACAGAACTTCCAGAACCAGAAAATCTTGGTTTTGGTTTGGGTTTTGGGTAAGATTTTGGAACTTGTAAAAACATGAAGTATAAGCATGTGTCATACTTCAAACATGTTAAAAGTAGTTTGATAAAATTCTTTTGAACACAAACTTGTTTTTCAATGAAAATATTTTTTCAAAAACTATTGTTTTTCTAAAACGCGTATTTTCAAATATGTTCTCTTTTAAAAACTAAGTTAGAAATGGAATTGAAAAATCTTTTTGAAGCCTAACTGAAATGTGTGTGTGTGTGATGATCTCATAGCTCTACTTCTAATATCTAGTTTTGACAAAATGTCTAAAATAAAAATACAATTACAAATTTTGTTTTTCTCTGTCGTTTTGATCTTGTCTTGATCTTCACTTCATCATCTTGATCCCAAAGCATCCTAGTTGTGCGTAGCTTGGGAATCTTCATTTTAGCGGCGTCCAAACTTGTGAGTCTTTTAGCGGAGCCGTCAAAAACAACCTGTTAAATAACCTGAAATATTCTGAAATAAAACATGTTAAATACATAACTAAATATGTTTTGTTATCATCAAAATAACTGGGATAATGGCCTTTGGGCCAACACTTCCTAGACCAAGTAGAAGTTCGCATGGGGGCTGTCAAAGCCCACACTTGGAAAGAATTGGTCGAACAAGCTGAGATAGCCGAGAAGTCGGCTAAAAAGTTCGAACCATCCGCCCCTAGAGGCAAGTGGGGGATGAACAACAAAGGGCTTGGCGACCTACCGCAATCCTCTCAAGCTAAAGGCAAAGAGACTATGTCTGTGGAACTATCCGGAGATGTGCAGTCAAAGGCCAAGAAGAGCGGCTTCAACAATCAGGAGCCTAAGTTCCCTCCAAAGCAGTACTCGTTCAAAGACGATCAGGTGGTCACCATATTCCATCTGCTCCACAAAGGGAACAAAATAAAGCTGCCAGATGCGCGGCGTCCCAATGAGATAGGGCGCACAAACGACCCTAAATACTGCCTCTACCACAGGATGGTTCACCATCCTACTGACAAGTGCTATGTCCTCAAGGATAGAATTCAAGCCTTGGTTGATGCCGGGGTTCTGACGTTAAATACGGAGCAAAAGAAAGTCACTGCCAATCTGGTGACTCTTGAGTTCGGCAAAGCCCCAAAAATCACAGTTCCCGACGGGACTTATTCCGTCCCTGCGCCACGGTTGGAAGTCAAACATCTCCCAGCTACAGCTCAAAACAATAAGGGTCTTGTTCCCTTAACATTGGAGACAGGAGAAGTCATGTGGATACATCCAGACCTCGTCCAAGACGTACAGCGGGATCCAAAGCAGCCCAACTCAAAGGGCAAGTCTTGCAATGTCATCTCCCTCCTGCCAGACGACGGCAATCTTACATCGGCTTCCCTCAGTGATTCCGAAGGAGAAAAGCATGCTTGCGCAGCGCAAGCCGATACGCCTCAGCAAACGGGCACCCGATCCGGAAAATCATACTTAAGGCAGTATGAAAAGTCTACTGACGAGATACAACAGCGAACGACGTCAGTACAAGTACCAGCATCCACTCCAATCCCAGTCAAAAGGAAAGAAAAGCCTAAGGAGGTACGATTCGACCACGTGTTGATGGCTCTCTGCATGTGCCCGTACATGAGCCAAGTGTGGCCAGCACATCTGTGGAAGCTATAGAGGGGGCCACACTGGTGATCCCTCCGTCCAATCAAGGTCAGTCGCCGATAATCTTCGGTAGAACCCGGCCACGGGGATCCACAACTGCAGATCCAAGCTCAGATTCAGACGCCCCACAGTTCTCCCATTATGCGCGGCCAGCGCGCCACATTATGAAGAAAATGGGATACGACTTGAAGCGTGGAGCAGGCCTGAATTTCGGAAAAGGAAGGCGCGGTTTGATGCGGAACCTTGTGCCTAAAGGGAAACCTGCAAATTACTATGATAGTACACGCAGGGGGTTGGGATACGTTACACCCACATCATCAGCAACCGTTCAAGTCAAAGACGATGAACCGATTCCATCACATTCAGCCTCATCCTCCGAGTGGGATTCAGATGTCAGTATAGGAGGAATGTTCAAAAACCTCACTGCTAATATGACCTCAAGCAGTCAATTGGAGCCCGCAGAAGCCACTGACGAGGAGCAATGGGCCCAGCAATCAGACCTTCAATGGGAAAAGCGATTCGAATCGCGCGAACCACCTACTGAAGACAAGGTGATGCAGGTCAACCTGGGAAGTCAAGATAACCCCAAGCCCATCTTTATAAGTGAAAGCCTATCACTTATAGAAAAGGAGGAATTGATAATGCTCGTGAAGGAGTATATAGATGTCTTCGCATGGAGCTACGAAGATATGCCCGGACTTGATCCACAGGTCGCTATGCACCGTCTGAACATCAAGACCGATGTCAAGCCAGTCAAGCAGCAACAACGTCGGTTTCGCCCGAACATTATGGAAGCTATTGAAGCCGAAGTTCACAAGCTCATTGCATGTGGCTTCATCCGGGAAAAACAACATCCTGATTGGGTAGCTAACATCGTTCCCGTCCTCAAAAAGAACGGGAAAATACGGATCTGCATCGGCTACCGTGATCTCAATACGGCCTGTCCCAAAGACGAATTCCCACTGCCCATCACCGACGTCATGATCGACAACACATGTGGATTCGAAAGAATGTCTTTCATGGACGGCTTTTCAGGGTACAACCAGATTAAGATGTATCCCGACGACGAGAAGCATACTTCGTTCCGAACACCATTAGGGGTATACTGCTACACGGTAATGCCCTTCGGACTGAAGAATGCCGGAGCAACCTATCAGCGGGCAATGAGTATGATCTTCGGCGATCATCTCCGAAAAATGGTGGAATGCTATGTCGACGACATTGCCGTCAAAAGCCGCGACAAAGATGAACACCTTCGCGACCTGAGAACGATGTTCGACATAATGCGGGCTCATCAACTGAAAATGAACCCAACAAAATCCTTTTTGGGAGTGTCAAGTGGCAAGTTCCTTGGGTTTATTGTCACATCAAAAGGGATTCACCTTAACCCAGACAAGATCAAAGCCATCCAGAGCATGCATCCACCAAGGAATCTCAAAGAGCTCAGAGGCTTGCAAGGCAGGCTGGCCTATATCAGAAGATTCATCGCAAATCTCTCAGTCCGCTGTCAGCCGTTCACCCGGCTCATGAAAAAGGGTACTTCCTTCGTATGGGATCAAGCTTGTCAGGAAGCTTATGAAGACATCAAGAGGTACCTCACAAAGCCTCCAGTCTTAGTGGCCCCTACATCAGGGAAGCCATTCTTGCTTTATGTAAAGGCTATGGACTACTCCCTCGGTGCCCTCCTCGCTCAAAAGGACGACAATGGCCACGAGCAGGCCATTATTATCTGAGCAGAACTCTCATAGGAGCGGAATCTCGCTACAACCCTATCGAGAAAGAGTGTTTAGCTCTCGTCTTCGCTGTTCAGAAGACATGACATTATTTGGTCGGCCAGACCATACATGTCATCTCTAGAGTAAACCCATTGCGTCTTCTTATGACAAAGCCAGGATCATTGAATTCAAGATTGGCTAAGTGGGCACTTTTATTGTCTCAATACGACATGATCTTCACGCCTCAGAAGGCGGTTAAAGGCCAAGCCCTTGCAGAGTTCTTGGCTGCTCATCCAGTTCCGGAGCATTCAAAACTTCACGAAGATATCCCTGATGAAGTCTTCGAGTCTTATGCAACCTCAGAAGAGGAAGTGTGGCAGATGTTCTTTGATGGAGCATCGCGAATGGGCCCTAAAGGCAAAATTATTGCCGGAGTGGGGGTTGTGTTTATCTCCTCACAGAATCATGTCCTGCCCAGAGCATTTTCTTTGACAGAATCGTGCTCCAACAATGTGGCAGAATATAATGCTCTGTTCATTGGTCTTCAGCTCGCCCATGGAATGGGGGTACGCTACTCGAAGCTTATGGCGATTCAAAACTGATCATCAATCAGGTTAAAGGCAAATACGAAGTCCGCCATGAGGACTTGGTGCCTTATTACCATACAGCCATCGAATTGGCTAACCTATTTGAAGGTTTCTACATCGGACATGTGTCCCGATCTCAAAATACTAAGGCGGACGCCCTTGCTGCCTTAGCAACAACTCTAGCCTTGCCAGCCGACACCGAGTATCACCTCACAGTCGCAACTCGACATCTTGTATGCTCCAAGCACATGCTAAGAACTCGAGAAGTCTATAATGTCTCGACGAATCTTGAGCCGAGGGATTGGCGCTTTCCTCTCATTGACTATGCTTTGCACGGTCTGCTTCCAGACAATCCTAAAGAAGCGGCATCTATCAGACGAAGGTCTCTCCGTTTCTACTACGATCCGACTCTGAGGACACTTTACCGTCGTTCATATGACGGTGTCCTCCTCCGTTGCCTTTCCAATTCAGAGGCACAGGAAGCGCTCCAAGAAGCGCATGATGGCACTTGCGGAGCTCATCAGCCAGGTCCAAAGCTTAAAGACAGGTTGCATAGGCTGGGATATTATTGGCCAACTATGATAGCCGACGCTACCCAATATGCACGAAGGTGTAAAGCATGTCAGATTCATGCGGACTTCATACACCAGCCTTCGGAGTTGCTCCACCCGACTGCTGCTTCATGGCCATTTGAAGCATGGGGAATAGACGTCGTAGGACCAATCAGTCCTTCTTCGACAAAAGGTCACCGGTTTATCCTAGCAATAACCGACTACTTCTCAAAATGGGCGGAGGCTATACCACTGGTTGAAGTCAAAGCCTCCAATGTAGTTCACTTTATCAAGCACCACGTCATCCATCGATTTGGTGTCCCTAGGCGGATCATCCACGACAACGGTCCCCAATTCATAAGCCAAGTATTCTATCGGTTCTGCAATAAATACCGAATTCAGAATGTAGCTTCAACTGCCTATAATCCTGCTGCCAACGGCTTGGCGAAAGCATTCAACAAAACAATCATCAAGCTGCTCAAGAAATTCGTCTCCTCGAATAAGCGAGATTGGGACGAAAAGCTCGGTGAATGTCTTTGGGCCTACCGAACCACGGTGCGGACACCGACAGGCAATACGCCTTTTTCCCTGGTATATGGGTGCGAAGCAGTCCTCCCATTGGAAATCCAGATGCCATCGTTGCGCGTAGCTCTGATTACTAAAATCACATCAGAGGACAATGATCGCCTACGCCTTCAAGAGCTCGAAGCTTTGGATGAGAAACGACTACAAGCTCAGCAGCATATCGAGCTATATCAAGCTCGAATCTCAAAAGCCTTCAATAAGAAGGTCAAACAGAGAGTCTTCTAAAAAGGAGACCTGGTCTTAGCCGTCAGACGACCGATGATTATGACGCACAAGACCAAAGGCAAATTTCAGCCTAAATGGGAAGGACCGTTTGTAATAGAAACAGTCTATTCAAACGGAGCATACCGCCTCGCGACTGCAGAGGGCGACCTACTATGATGCCGATCAATGGCAAGTTCTTAAAGAAATATTATCCTTAATCAAGGATCCTTCTCTTGATCAAGTTAACACTACACCTCTGATCAAGATCTCCGTGTCTGGAGCACACACAAAGAGAGCCTTTCTCTTCCTAAGTGAGGTCATACAGCCGAAAACCAACAGGAACCTGGCCACGCACGGTTATCCTAAAGGGGAATCAAGGTTATGCAGACATTAACCTAATAATCTAATATCCTTTAACGATTAAGGATAGAGGAAAATGTTGGCCTATAAGCCCAACATAAGTCCTCGACAACTCATCATGCTGAGGGGAATAGCATGGCTAGCCCAACTCAAACGGTAGTTGGTAAAGGCATATCAAACCCGTTGACAGCTGGGGATTTGCTAAAAATCCTAAGGGACCAGTTCCCATTTGATTCCCTCTCCAAAGTCACTTACCAATTCTCATCCATAGGATGGTAAGGCCATATACATTTCGCTGTTATGTTAACATTAAACCTATGACAGCAGTTCCCTCATCTCTCTCCGAGAGAATGAGACCTCCAAAGTCACTTACCAATTCTCATCCATAGGATGGTAAGGCCACATATATTCCGCTGTTATGTTAACATTAAACCTATGACAGCAGTTCCCTCATCTCTCTCCGAGAGAATGAGACCTCCAAAGTCACTTACCAATTCTCATCCATAGAATGGTAAGACCACATATACATTTCGCTGTTACATTAACATTAAACCTATGACAGTGATTCCCTCGTTTCTTCCCGTAGAAACGAGACTTCTCCCAAATTCTACTACAAACTCGATACTTATTGACATTTACAAAAGATAAATATCACCAACCTTGAGCTTGGTGGCGTCTCATTCGGTCATGTCATTGCGACCTCTGAACCAGCAGACAGCTAAGTCTCAATTTCGAGCTTGTTGACATTTACAAAAGACAAGTCTCAACCCCGAGCCCTGTTGACATTTACAAAAGACAGGTCTCGATACTTATTGACATTTACAAAAGATAAGTATCACCAACCTTGAGCTTGGTGGCGTCTCAATGGTTATGTCATTGCGACCTCTGAACCAGCAGACAGCTAAGTCTCAATTCCGAGCCCTGTTGACATTTACAAAAGACAGGTCTCGATACTCGTTGACATTTACAAAAGACGAGTATCACCAATTTTGAAGTTTGGTGGCGTCTCATCCGGTTATGTCATTGCGACCTCTGAACAGCAGACAGCTAAGTCTCAACCCCGAGCCCTGTTGACATTTACAAAAGACAGGTCTCGATACTCGTTGACATTTACAAAAGACGAGTATCACCCTCTCTGAAGCTTGGTGGCTTCTCAACCAGTTATGTCATCGCGACCTCTGAACTGGCAGATAGCCAAGTTTCACCAATTTTTGAAGCTTGGTGGCTTCTCAACCAGTTATGTCATTGCGACCTCTGAACTGGCAGATAGCCAAGTTTCATCTACCATTGAGCTTAGTAGCGTCTTAATCGGTTATGTCATTGCGACCTCTGAACCAGCAGACAGCTAAGTCTCAACTTTGAGCCTGTTGACACTTACAAAAGACAGGACTCACCAATGCTTGCTGACATTTACAAAAGGCAAGTATCTCCCCTTCAGCCCCGCTATGGCCAAACCTTCAAAGAAAGCAAGCGAAGATCAGATGATTAGAAGATGAACTTTCATTGATTTAAAAAAAAAAAGAAGGGTACATTGATATTACATCGAAGTTGTGTTCATACAACACACCCAGTTGCTCGACATGGTAATTTGTGCAAAAAAGCATACAAGTGGTTTTACCCGCTTCTAAGTCAAACCGACTGGACAAAGGAGGCCTTCCTCCTGCACAAGGCTGTAATCAGTGGTGCCGCAAGGACACGGTCATTATTCTCCACAAAAATGGCAGGTCTTGCCAGGCCATTTTTGTTGAAGCCTGGCAAGAGAACCCTATCGCCGCCAACACGATAGATCACGTATAATGGGAATCGGCAGTGGTACCAGTGATCTAACGGGTGTGATGTCCGCCTTTCTAAAGTGGATCGCCCCCAAAGGCCACCAAAGTTGAAAGTTGGCAATGATGCCGGCAAACCCACAGGCAGCGCCTACTATCTTGAAGCGGATCATCTCCGACGAAGCGGCTACCAGCTTCACCTCAGAACGAATCATCTCGGATAAGAGGCTGCCAGCAGCCTCTGTGACATGCACCCGCTGCCCCGAATTGTTCCTCCTGCTTAAAAGTAAAGCTTCAACCGGGGAAGCATAAGGCAATTTTATGGTTCCTTCCATCAAGTCACAAGATTGGCGAGCATAGCCCACTGCAAGGCAAATCAAAACAGATTAGCAGTTAAGCACAGAAAAAAACTGCAAATCAGAATCCTTTGGGTCAAAGCAATCCAATTTCAGTAAAAGTAGAGGACAAGCCTCGCCTGCACAGCACTGATGGGCTGGCTCAGCAAACGCCAAGTCCAAGCCTCGCCTATATGGCTAGCCAGACTGACCCTGTGGGATAGTCTTAACTCCGCCTATATGGCAAGACTGGCTCAACTATTGAAGAGACCAAGTCCCAAGTTTTGTCTGGGCAGCGGATTTAACATGAAGCGATCTTTCTAGGAAGCTATGCCAAAATCCTTCTCTACAGATCAGTCAATTGTAAGATGAAGAACAAGGGAAGCTAATCCCTGAAGCAGCTGCTAAAGCTGAATTAAGGGAGATGAATTCCCTAAAATCGGTGAAGTCGTTGAACGATCAAGACTTAACGGTCCTTGGCCGGATAATGACCAGAGTGGGCATTCCCACTAGTTCAGAGATCTGAGTATCTCTTTCAAACCAAGAGAAGAGAAGAGAGGCAAAGCACTTCTCTTCAGAGGACTTCAAGTGTCCTATTTATAGGCCCCATGGCCTGAGCGCTGCCGCCTCAAGCGTGGAAGCACGAGCGCATTTAAGGCATTTATCACGCCTTGAGAAAAGGGACGGTCTCCCTTGGAACCGTGCAAAGGGAGAAACGTCTCCCTCATAAAGGCACTTATTGCGCCTTGAAGAAAGGGAATATCTTCCCTCGGAAACGTGCAAATCGGAGAATATCTCCCTCGATCAGCACGAAGAAAGGAGTAATCCTCCTCGTAACCAGCCCACGGCAGTTGATCTCGGGAAAGCGACATGCCCTCCCAAGCGAACATGTCATCAGAAGCCCAAATGCGGGGCTACTAGCTGCGCAGCTACCCAGTCTACATGATTCCTCGGCGAATCTACATCCCAAAGCAGGATTTAAAGCGAAGCTGAACTCAACCATCATGGCGACGTTCATACTCCACACACCACCAATCAAAGCAGTTCAAAGTATTTCGAAGTCTGAGCCATTGCAGACTTCTGAAAACTTTGAAGGGGGTCTTGTTGACACTTAAAAAAGACAAGATTCTTATTGGTCCGAACAATGTCTAAACTTGTTGACATTTACAAAAGACAAGTGATAGACGAGCTGAAGACCAGTTTTCACCCATCTCCGAGGGACAAGGAAGCAACTTGGACTCCACTGATCCAGCAAGCAGACAGTGAACCCAGATTGTTTCTAAACAGACCTCAGCACTCAGCATTACATGAGCCCAAAGGGATAGCCTCGCTTGAGAGGCTAATATCACTCGACTTCGCCCTTGAAGCCATTAAAGCCTCGCCAGGAAGCTAACTCGCAAACTTCGCCACAGAGGACTTCCAGCTCCGCCAAAGGGTTTCTTTCGGACTTCGCCAGAAACCGTCTCTAGCTCCGCTATGAGCTCAATGCGGACAGCGCCGCTATGAATCTGCCACGGTCAACCTTTGACCAATCAAATCTCCGGATGAGATCGGATCCAATCAGATCAAATCTAATTAAGATCAAACCAGAGATCAAATTGGCAGTTGATTGCCACATCTCTTGACTCTTCTTAAACGAGTAAGAAGATCAGGGGAAATCCTCCAACGATATGGAAAGGATCAGAAGATCAACCGACCTGCCAATTCTAGCCTCGCAGCAAGGCTACTTTCCAGATTTTAAACAGATTCGATTCAATCTGTTTCCATATTTCAAGGGACGATTATACCCTTGCTCTCCCTATAAATAGCCCGCCAGGGTATAGGAGAGAGACGGAGACGAGGATCGATCGATCAAGAGAGAGAGGCCTACAAGAGGACTCCACAAGCAGAGGCTTCTTCATAACGCACCGTGCGTTCTCGAATTCAGAGGACCTTTTAGAGAATTGCTTTCTCTATTCAGGGTGTTGATACCCTAACATCGTCCTTCTTCTCAAGGAATCTCCGGAACCAGGCGAGAAGAAATTCCTAATTGAAGGCGATTTTGAGAAGCAGCAAGAGGGTTCTACCAACCTTCTGTTCTCTGATTCCCCGAACCAGGCGAGAAGGGAATCTCATCGCTCGCATCGTCAAAGGGACAAAGTGGTGGCGCGCTGACCAGACTCTTATCGGCACACTTCTCCAGAATCTCTGAGGAGATCTACTTGTAATCTTTTTAAGAATACTTGTAATTTAGCTCCTCAAACTCTTTTTTGTAAGTTTTCCCCCCTTTGCAAACATAATGGAAAACATCCGCGTTGTTCTTTGAAAGAGCCTTGAAAAATCGAAGCTCTTTCTGCTTCTCCACAGGTTGCTTCGCGGAGGGCTTGGTTGGATTTGTAGTAGGTTTAGGAGAGCTTGCCACCATCTTGTCATATTTCTTTAAATACGACTGACCCGAACGAGTTCCTGTCGCGAGTGGTTTATTGATCTCTGCGGCAAGGGCGATTGTTTTCTCCTCCGAATCGGTTAGTGAGGGAACATCGGTTTCTACTTCCTGGGAAGAAGCGCACACCACATTGCAGGATGAATCTTTCGCCTTGCCTTAGGACTTCTTGTTGGTAACAATAATCCACTGTTGGCGATCCACAAGGTCGGGATGAACCAACATAATTTCTCCCTGAGGTGTAGGGATAGGTACAAGACCTTTCTCATGTTGATGATGTGGGTCTGTATTGATCATTCTTAGTTCCCCTTTCGGGATAGGAACTACTCCGGATGATGCTAGAGGTGTTTTCCATTAATTTGCAAAGGGGAAAACTTTACAAAAGAGTTTGAGGAGCTAAATTACAAGTAATTAAAAAGAAAATTACAGGTAGATCTCCTCTGAGATTTCTTAGAAAATGTGCCGGTAGGAATCTGATCAGCGCGCGCGACCACTTTATCCCTTTGACGATGCGATCGGTCAGATGATCGAACTGCCTCCGCTTGGGAATTTCTTCTCACCTAGTTTCGAAAATTCCTTGAGAGGGAGGAAGATCTTAGGGTATTAGCACACTGATTTTATCCTTGTAGGATTAGAGAAGTAATTCTCTGAATTCTTGAAAACGAGAGAGTAGATCTCTAATCTCCTCTCTATCCTGCCCGTTTCTCCTCTCTCCTCTTGTGTGCCTCTGGTAGGCTATTTATTGGAGAACATGGGTATAATCACCTTGAAAATCTGGAAACAGATTGAGTCAATCTATTTTGTATCTGGAAAGTAGTCTCGCGCGAGGCTAGAATCAGCTTCTGCGAAGTTAGGGATAGCATATAGCGCTAATCTCTTGATTCGCTCCGCTAAATGAGGGACTCTCTTGATCCTCTTTAGTTAATTGAGAGATCTCCCCTGATCTTCTTACTTGATCGGGAGAGTCAAAAGATCATGGCAGACAACTCCAAATTCGATTTTAATCAACGTGATCTCATCTGGAGATTTGATTTCATCTGGAGATTTGATTAGTCAAAATGACTATAAAGGACTCGCAGCGGAGTCGTTGCGTTGAGCTCTAGGAGAAGCTTCTGGCGAAGCCAGAAGAAAGCTCTCAGCGGAGCTAGATAAAACTTGTGGCGAAGCTACCGGTCAACCTTTTGCGCGGCTGCGTGGAGCTTCGAGCGAAGCTAACTTCTGCGGAGTTAACTGAGCATTTCCAGGTGAAGCTGTAAGTTAGCTCGCAGCGAGGCTATGAAGGAGCTTCCTACGATGCTAAGCAACTTTGGTTTCTCATGCGAGACTTATCTCGGGGTTTGTGCGAGACTAAGTGTTGATCTAACTTAGTGTCTCTGGACCTGCTTGGGCTTTCTCACGAGCTTTTAAGGACGATCTTGGCTTACTGTCTGCTTCATTAGATTAGTAGAGTCAAGTTGCTGATTCGTCCCTCTGAGATGGGTAAAGAACTGGTCGTCGGCTTGTCTGCCACGTGTCTTTTGTAGATGTCAACAAGTTAGACATTGTTCAGGCCAGTTAGGAATTTGTCTTTTTTAGAGTGTCAACAAGAGGCTGTTTTTTGAACTAAAGAAATGATGTCTTATTAGCCGTCACTTTCTTCTGTTCTGGACGGAGCTTTAGCACTTCCGCATCGATCAGAGCTTGAAGGATAATTTTGAAGATGTAACAGCTCTTGGTGGGGTGTCCTATCATCCTATGATATAGGCAGTAGTAGTAGGTAGGATTATCGGACTTGCCGACTTCTTCAGGACGTCTAGCTTCAGGAAGCTTCAATCTGTTGCTCTTATTGAGTAACTTGAATAACGAATCAACATGCTTGTTGGCACGTGGCTGACTTAAAGAACCACCTTCCCTGGCCGACTGAGGTTTGACGGGGGATTTTGTTTCTGTCGCCAATGTATCTTTTCTTTTTAATTGAAAGATATTTCTGGCGCGCGCCTTTTTGACTTTTCGGGTCTGGGTTTGTTTTCTTTTACTCTAACCCTAGCGGCAATTTCTTCAGCCTGTTCACCTTGCTGGACCAATTGCTTCTAGATGTGGCTTTCAGCGATTCCTATCTGGACTAGGAGTGAAGTTGTAGACTGTGGCGGCATTTTTTTTACCATGGTGGCCTGGGTCATATCGCTAGGACATCGAAGTGCCATATTCCGAAATCTCTCCACAAATATTTTGACTGATTCTCCCTTTTGCTGCTTTGTTGCCAGGAGAGTGGGCATTGTAATTTCCGAATCGTCTTCAAATAAGCGTGTCAGAAAGAGATTTTCCAAATCACTCCAGTTTTTGGTGGAGCCTTCTGGGAGTTTCATGAACCATTCAAAGGCAAGGCCTTTTAGAGTGCTGATGAATAAATGTACCAAGATGGCATCATTATCTATCACATTTTCTGTCTGAGACTTGAAATAGTAGATGTGTTGGTTCAGTGACCCTTTGTCGTCGAAAGCCTGTAAGGTTGGAGCTTTGAACTTAAGAGGGTACGGAACAAGGTCCCACTCGGCCGGACATGGCCGGACCACTCCTGCTTCTTGAGGCCTTTTCGGTTGGTAAGGGCTTGCAGACGCTGCTCCAATTGACTCATTCTTTTAGAATGAGTACCCCCATTCTCCGGGCGTCATTCTCCTTTGATGAGGATTTAGACGAATCGGAATTAGACTGCTCCTTCTCCTCGTTATGTACAGCAGATGAGCTTTCTCCTTCTTTTCGTTTGCCTTTAGACTTCTTAGAAGAAGTGTTGTCAGTTGACTTCCTCTTGTCTTCAAGCAATTGTGTGAGCATTTGCTTGAGAGTATCGATAGATTCTTGTTGAGCGCGAATCATATCAAATTGTTCCCTCTGGACCTGGGCTTGCTGTTCAAGGCGCCTGGCCGTCTCCTCGGGAGTATTTGTCATGTACGCAAAGGCTTCCTTCTCTATGGAAGAGTTAAAGGCATGCGATTCTGTAATGGCGGAGTGTGATTCACTTACTTCAATGCCCCGAGTTAGGGTACTGTAGTTGATCGGGGCGACGTACCAGTCCGAGTGCGAGTATGCCGATAAACTCCTTCTGGTTCCGTGTCAGACTTGTCGGAGTTGACGCCGGTTGTTTTCTCCTACTTCTGCTTGCTATGTTCGTAGTGACTTCAGGGTACTCCACGTCAGAGAAGGCTCTCCTTCTGTGGGAGCGACACCTCTTAGCTGATCGGGAGGTCAAGGTCGATCGTCTGAATACCGACTGTTTGCTTGCATATGAGCTGCAGCGGCATTCAAAGAATATTGTCGTGATGAGTCGTTCACAGTAATAATATGGATTAGCACTCCTTTTCTTTGTCAAATAATCTCTTAAGATCTGTGGGAGGGGGATCAAAGAGATTGGCCTCGGGTTGTCGAGGGCTTTTCAGCTTCTGAGAGTCATTCTTACGTCGAGAATCTGAGACGTAGGGTTCAGAAACAAGGAACTCGTGATGTGCAAAACAGGCGCAGCTCTCGCGTTTTGACTTCGAAACGTGGTGTGTCGTGACTCTGTTGAGCAGAGACGCGGACCTCACATTGTTGATTGTCGCGTTTGGTTAGCAACGGTTGAGATACACGGGTTTTCTCAACTCCGCGTCTGGTTGTGGAGACGCGAGTCTTATTTCTCTGAGAAGCATAGCCCTTGCACTGCTCAACGTTGCGTTTGGTAAGTGAAGTCTCAGAAACGCAAGCCTGTTGGGCTTCGCATTTTGGTCTCCATACACGGACTTCGCGCGTCTGACGCAGCTCAGATGAGACGCGGGCTTGAGCCTCACGTTCTGTATCTGCTGGACAGATAGTTGTTCTATCTTTTTGCGCCTGTAGTTGACGCGTGCGTCGTCTCTGTCGACGTTCAGCGTTCCGGTTACGCCTACGGGTTGTTGGGAAGCCCCGGTGACCTGGAACTGAGGAAGAAGATGGGCATGAACGGGCTGAATATCAACAACGCTAACCTCACGGGTCTCGTGAGAGACGTTGACGCGGGTGTTACGTGTAATATGATTAGCCATGGAACTCTTTTTGTCAGTCGTATCTGAAGGGATCTCAGAGCGGACTTGAGAGCAGGTCCCTGAGGAGACCTTGCGGCACTGCCGCGCCCTAGGACTCTGGAGTCAGAAGAGAGGAACTCTTCATACTTTGTCTGGTCGAACTCGACGATGAGTGATTCGATCATTTTTCCCATATAGGTGACGTCACCTTGCGTCACGTCTTGCTCATCGGTAGAGAAAGTGGTTCCCAGCGGAGTCGCCCATCTCTTATTTGGTGGGGAAAAATTGAAGATCGAGGTGTAAATTCTTTATCTGATTGTAAAAAAATTTACAACGGATCAATAATCCTTTTACAAGAAAGGGGTGATATTCAAGCTCAAATCTCCCCTTTGTTTAATGCAGGTTCTTGATGTGGCGATGAAAAGTGAATCTTATTTTTCATTGACCTGGTGAACGTCAGAACCTCTGGGAATCCTCTCTTTGGATGGTGGATGAAGTAACACAGCTTCTGTCCAATAAGAACCTCAAAGAGATTGTAGGCAAAAACAAACTTGTACGCTGCAAGTTGTTAGAAGAGTTGAACTCTTTTTCTTTTAGCTAGAGATCTTGGTGCTTCTACGGCTTACAATCGAAGTTCTTCTGACAAAGATCTTTTCCGACCCCTCTTTCATAACAAATTGCGCTATTTATAGATGTTTCAAGAGGTAAAAGTGTTCCCTAAAAACACTCCATAATGGGGGTTAACTCTCTCATTACGTGGCAGTAATGACCCAGTAATGAGGGCAGTTATAACCGAGAAGCGGGCTTGGGCCTCGCGTTTTGCCATTGAGGTGATGCTTGAGAAACGCGAGCTTCAAATTCTGCGTCAAGCTTCACGTGAGACGCGGGTTTTGGATTCTGCGTCTTGGTATTGCAGTAATGCTGAGATGCGACTTTTCATGTTTTGCGTCTTGTCATTGCAGTGATGTTGAGACGCGGGTTTCAACCCTCGCATCTTGGTGCTACGCTGGTGGCATGATTAGCCTTGCGTTTGGAGTTTGGATTCTGCTTTTTAATGACTTATCTTCAGTGATTTTTGGACAGCTTACAGCCCTGATCTGCTGCTTGATCTTAGCCACCCATGGGAATGCAAATTCAATGCATTTCATTGTGATCTTTAAGCTGAGAATGGTCCCTGTAACGTTGATCTTTTGTGGCCATTCCTTTCATGGATCTTCCATTACACTGAACTGTGGGTGGATTTTGATGCAACCATTGCTGCTTATTAAGAATCACTGGCATCTCATTCGGTTGAGTGTCACGTGCTAGTTGATCTAACTTTTCTCGGTTTTCCATTAACAAGTAATGAACTCAAGTCTAATTTCACATGTTTATTTAGACTTTTGTGTTTTCTGACTTCCATGATGCATAATGTATGGATCAGAATAGTAACATGTGTTCTTGAAACTATGGATCACAGTGATAATGTGTGGTCCAAGTCTGGATCAATTTTACCAGAATGATACAGATGATTACATGCTGGTATTCTTGTGTTTGGTATAACTAGTTTAATGTGTGCTTTGGTTACACCATATATATTCTTAATCATTCATACTTTTGCTATACCAGTTTTAAGTTGTGATCAACTTAACAGAATGATACAGTTAATTACATGCTGGAAGCCTCTTATTTGTATAACTAGTTTAATATGTACTTTGCTTATACCAACCATACAAACTATTATTAACCATTCATCCTTCTTAGCATCACAGCATGAATTCCAGATACGAATGAGATCAGGTCACATTCCTTAGTGATGTATTCTGCACTTATTATATCTCTAGCGTTGCTTTAGGAATCGCTTTTTGCTTAATACTTGAAGAAATACTTATCACAAAAACATGATATCCTAAGCTGTAGATAGCATTGTTGTTATTGTTAGCATAGGAACTTTAGGAAATCATTTCAAGTTCAACCAACGTCTGTTGAATTGAAGCACCAAGTTTCTCAAACCTGTGATTCAGTACAAGTATCAGTTCGCGTATTGAATGTATTGGACATAATTCGTGCCATCTGGTGCAACCCTGATCAGTATAATAACCAAGTTGTTTCCTTAGAATGCATCTACTCAACAATTTTGAAAAGATTTTGCTTTCTGTTGGGTGGTTGTGGTATCAAAAGTCTTGTTTGTATTTGTATCTGTTATAAGGTTTTGAATGTGAGCAAGCTTTTAATGAAGAGCTTGGCTTGATTTGAAAAAAACTTTTTCCTGTTCCTTTTTAGTTAGCAATCTTACTTTGAGCTATACCATTGTTGCTTTCTTCATGCTCAATTAAGCTTGGGCTGTGTCTAAGTAAGAGTTTAAGAGAGTGATTTGGTATCTTCTTCATTTCTTTCATATCACTTTCATGGAAATTACGAGGACTCATGGATTTGTCAGTTGCAAGGATCATTATTGAAATATAATTGCACTGCTCTTTGGATGTTAATGTGAAGAATGTCTTGACAGTAAACTTTGATTGAACATTCAAGTTCATAGTTCTTATGATATTAAACTTTTATTCTTTTGACTTGCTTTTTCTGAAGCTTTCTGAGCGAGATTACTTAGCTTAGCTTCTAATAGAGTTATAAACTAGAGCCGTAATTGTCATCAACTTGGCTCGATTCATTATGTTGCTGTTGCGTAAGGGTGTATGAGGTTTGTTTAGGTTGATCTGATCCAATACAGGATCACTGGAAATTTAGATCTTCATATAAAGATCTGACATGGACTGCTTGAAAACATTATATATTGATGACTGCAGACTTTTAATAGTTTGGATATTAATTGTGTGACACCCTGGACCAAAACAGAAAGACATACAGGACAAAAGTCACTGCCCCTGGATAACAGGCTAATTGAATGCCAGTGATAAGGGAAATAATTTTGATTTTTGAAATGTGTGTGTATATATACATATATTCATTTGAGTTTAAATATGGAAGGCTACATGAATGGAAGGGCCAATGATTAAGGTGTGGGGTGGGGTAGTGCAGGAGAAGATTCCACACACAGAGAGAGAGAGAGAAAGAATATCCTTGGACAGAGAACCAATCTTTCCTTGTGCAGAGAAAGCCTTGGAAAGTGTTACTGCAATGACAGGACAGGACACTGCAGTGACAGGACATGACAGATACGAATCTCAACAACCCAAATAACTGGATTTGAAAGATTTTATTTGAATTTTAAATCCAAAAATAAAATTGGCAAAACTTAACCTATTCGCCTCAATGGGCTTGTGTGCGCGCGAGCACCCCCTGGTTTCTAGCCCACACAACCCATCATGAAAGGGACTCCATATATAAGCACTAAAGAGTTCTACTTCCTATCCAATGTGGGACTAAGGAACTTGGCTTAATTTTGAAATACCCTCAAATTGCTAACAGGAAATGGTGGAGATTTTTACAGGATGGATATAATTTGTGATAGCAGTATAGTGAGGCAACTGTATAAGAGTGGTAATGGCTTACAACTTTAGTTATCAAAGAACAGTTGTGAATGTTTGTTTGGGCTTTTGACTCTGAGAAATGGTGTGGGGAGCTGACAGCATAAAAGAGATGGAGGCTAGCTTGAAAACAGCATTTCTCCTCCTCTTCTTTTGATACCTTCTCTCCTTTTTTTTCTTTCAACCACAGACAGACTCAGAGAAACTAAGAAGATCCCAAACAGAGGTTTCTTTGTGTTTACCCATCTATCTTAGGAACAAGACCAAATAGATAGATAGTGCCACAGTAACAATAAATCTTGGTCTACA